>BGPR01014070.1:27113-38569 GCA_013235015.1 Araneus ventricosus | reverse complement strand
GACTGAGTAGCGACCGAAAATCCATCGCAGATTTTCCTCTTACGCCGACCGAACCATTTGATTTCCCACGTTCCTCAACCTTTGGAATCCACACAAGGTGATAATTTTCGTTGATAAATTTCGTTGAGAATTTTTTCAAGTTGGTGAAGATTTTTCAAGTTGATGAAGAGAGATGTTTGCACGTTGGAGTATGTCGAGCATCTCAAGCTAACTGCGAAAGCGTCGTCCTTTTATACCCTTTGAAAAAAAAAATTTTTTTCAAAGGGTATAAGTAGGAGTCATACGTTTTCAATTATATCTCGCAAGCAAAGATGGATTTTTTTCAAAGCCGTTGATAGATTGGTGATATTGTTCGTTGATGCCAAGTCATGGAAGAGAGATGTTTGCAGGTAAGTATATGTCGAGCGAATGAAGTTGGCTCTACAACGTAATTAATGGAGTACCCGCCCCCTGCAGGGGGGGGCTACCTCCTGTCATGGCAAATTGGTGTTACCTGACGATCCATCTTTGCCGTGGTGAAATGAAGCTGGCTGTGAAAGTGTCGCCTTTTTATACCCATCCATGTCGGTCACGTGATGAAAAAAAAAATTTTTTTTCTTTCATCACGTGATCCTTCGTGAAGCTTCTGGAACATTTCAGTCACGCATGCGCAGTACGTTTTCCATTATATCTCGAAAACTATAACATTACAGGCTTGGTTCTTGGATGCCCCATATTTTAGCCATTTATATATGTTGGAGCGTATATGTTTGCGCATGCGCAGTACATTTCTTGATATATCTCGGAAAACTATTAACATTACAGACTTGGTTCTTGAATATATGGATGGCCCATGGGATCATCAAAGCCCCCATACTTTAGCCATATGTTTGCGCATGCGCAGTACGTTTCTCGCTATATCTCGAGAACCACTGGTGGTAGAGACTTGGTTCTTGGACATATAGATGTCCCATAGGATTTGAAAGCATCCCATAGTGGTTTCTGTTTGCGCATGCGCAGTACGTTTCACGTCATATCTCGACACCTATTGAGGCTATGGACTTGGGTTTTGTGTCTATGGGATGTTGGGGGGCCTTCATGCATCGACCACGTTTGCGCATGCGCAGAACCATCCCTGTCGAAACTAGCTTCCAGCGCGTCGGTTCGATGCCGGATCAACGCTAAACGATGCATAGGGTCGAAAAAATACGATAGGCACCCACTTCCGGTCTCACCGGAAGTGGGTCAATTTTCATAGTGGGTGGGTCATGTAAGGTATCAAACGAATTGTCTCGACAAATAATGTCGATTGACTTGTTTACCGAAATCCTGGCCTCAATAGGGTTCCAGATCGGTTCGCAAATTTTTAAAAGCGTTGAAATTTTTAAAAAATTACATTGTTCGAAAGTATTTGACACACATTTCACATGTTAGTGAAAATTTCATGTCGCTAGCTACACTGGTTCCCGAGATATGGGCTCTGAAAGCTTAAAAATTGAAATGTTTGCTCGAGCTTTACATGGCTTAATTATCACAGGAGGATTTCAAAGTTGCTTTGGGTGAATCCTATTTGACGTTCTCTATCGAACGATACCTTATTCGAGTGGCTGCTACAATTAGGAGCCGAGATTGAAAATTTCGAGACCAGGTTTCAAAAAATTCAAAATTCTTGGAATGGGACACAAGTGGTATCGTTCGAAAGTATTTGATAAATTCTACGTGTTGGTCGAACTTTCATGTCGTTAGCCCTTTTGGTTCTCAAGATATGGGCTCTGAAAGCTTACAAATCTTGCAAAGTTATGGTTGAATCCAACCTCGGCGATGAATCGACACAAAAAAAGATGGGGAGAATGCAGAGACAAATAGAGCCGAAGAAACTCTATTTGCCTCTGCATTCTCCCCATTTTTTGCCATCCTACAACAAAAAAGCGAACAATGCAGATGGACATTGCTCACCTAGAAGCCACTCGGCTCCTTTGACAGAAAAAAAGACAACAGATTTGGATTTTTAAAACTTGCACAATTTTTGTGCAGATTTATTGAAATAAGGGTTACAAGTTGATGATGATTTTTAAATTTCCTTTTTCTACAGTCAAAGTGTCTACAGAGTTTTTCAATTCCTTTAAATTCAAGACAATCACATCTTTTTCGATGATTGGTTCATCATCCCCCTCGGGTTGCTTGGGCTCCGAGAGTTTGCTTGCTGGCTCGTCCAGTGCTACGGGTTCGTTGTTGTCCCACTCGGATGATTCGGCCTGGTCGTCGTCCCACTCTGCCACACTTTTTTCGTTATTGTCCCAATTAGATTCGGTTGATTTGGCCTGGTCGTCCCAGTATTTGTCAGGTTCGTCTCGCCTCTTCATCTCCAGATACTTGGCAAATCCAATTGCAATGATTCGACTGCATTTGCGGTCATCGTGCCTGTAGTGTATGCTGTGACGGAACTTTGGAGATGTATTAGGATGGCGCACCTCGTCCGGGAGATTTTCGTATTTCGGGCAGCATGGCAAAACCTCAGTCTTGATGTCGACCACTGTCAACCCGAGGCTTTCAAAATAGACCTTTTGATCAAGCCCTTTCACCGCCACGAGTTTATCCTGGACGAAGCGGACGACCATCCTTTCAGCTTCTTCCTTGGTGTATGTACCCTTGTATCCAAAGGGCAAATGCGAATTGTTCCGGCTCGCCACTCTGTTGACGGTCCTATCCTTTGCATGTACGATGCGGCCCGTATTATCTACTGTGGTTAAAATGGCCCATCGTCTGTCTTCAGGAATGCCAAAGGGTAACACCTCCGACACCCCAATTTCTGCTGGATAACGTATTCCATTATTAAACTGGAACCAATGGAAGTTGCCCACAAAGGCAATATCTCGTAAGGGAGTAGTCATTGTAAGAGAGAGGTAAACTCTAAGAGATGATTGAAGCTAGAATGAAGTTGTCAAACGCCTCTCGTCTTTTATATGCATGAAACGGGAAGTGGCAAGGTCAGAAACAGGATGTCAAAATTGCACGAGGCCCACAAAAGGTAAAAGCAATAACAGGATGGAGTGTGTCGAAGTCCCAAAAAGGAATAACAGAATGAAACGTGAGATGTTGCCTCGTGCAGGAAGCGATTAGCTCAAAATATATTAACAACGTCAGTGATACTTTCGAGCGGGCGATAAAAATGGCGTTTCCCCGTATTGTTATTGAGGAAAGGAAGCGATAAACCCGAAATATATTAACCAACAGGATGCGTTTCCTCCAAATCGTTGTTATCACGAGGTTACAAAAATAATACGGAGAAAACGTGTCCTAAAAACAGAAAGGCTCGATAAAAATGGTTTTTCCTCATATTGACATTTCCTCATATTTCCTCATACAACTTTGACTGTATGTTTCACTACAATCTCAGGCGTATGCGAGGCTGGCCCTGTTGAATGACTGCTGTAAGGAGCTGATGTCTCCGTTTGAATGATGTAAAGGGAAAGGAGTCAAAAGACTCCTTTCCCTCTTTTTTAAAAATTGGTTTGGAAGCCGAGGTCGGTACACAAGATTTGAGAAACATTTATGACGATGGGCAGGCAACGTAACGAAATGTAGCCGTTTTATAACAACGTCTTTATCGTAGCCAGAGATGCTTGCAGGTTGCCTTTTATAATAACGTTTTGTAATGATCGTAGCCAGAGATGCTTTCAGGGGTCATAATGAAATGTAGCCTTTTATAATAACGTCTTTATCGTAGCCAGAGATGCTTGAAATGAAGCTTTGGCTGGTGGCCTTTCGTCTCTTGAAAAAGTGATGGTAGCTAGAAATGTTTCAGGTGTCGTAACGAAATGAAGCTGTGGCCAAGGCTGGTGGCCTTTCGTCTCTTGAAAAAGTTATCGTAGAAAGCTGGAGATTTTTGCAGGGGTCGTAACGAAATGAAGCTCTGTCTCTTGAAAAGTTATCGTAGAAAGCTGGAGATGTTTGCAGGTGGGGTGGTCGAGATAAAATGAAGCTGTGGCCAAGGCTGGTGGCCTTTTATACGCTTTGAAAAAAAAATTTTGGACGTATTTCTAATCGTGAATTATATCACATGGTTTCCGTTTTCCAACTTTCCTATACGACAGATAGGCTTTGACGATTGAACATTTTCGATGACAGAAATGACAATTAAATTTCAACCGCGGCGTATCAAAGTTTAGACGCACGTTCATATGATTCGGTGCCAAATTTTTAATCTCATGTAGTTTCCATTGCAATACACGTTAACCACACTGTATTGGTTCAACAAGTAAAGCACTTTTTCTTCCCATCAGGCGATCGGGGGTACCTTGAACCAAACCGTAGCCATCACGACCGCGACTTGTATGTTATCGATGCACACTGTCGCAAAGCCTAGCGGTGAGAATCGGGAATAAATTTGTATTGGTTCAGGCACCGTTGCTTCTTTGGGTAACGGAACGAATGTAGAAGGTGTTTCTTCAGGCGTCGGAACGAATGGAGAAGGTGCTTCTTTAGATATATCAAACGTTTCGAGTTTATATGATATCTCCTCCATTTCGGATAACGTATTGATTTCAGTCATGATCGAAGATGTTTGCAGGTGGGATGGTTGAGATGAAAGGAAGCTGTTGCCCAAGCTAGCGGCCTTTTATACCCTTTAAGAAAAAAAAATTTTCAAGGTCACGGTTAGACAAATTTAACTAGATTACAAAATTGAAGGCATTCTCTGCAGTTCAACAATTTTAGCTTCAGAAGCTGTCATTTTAGCTTCAGCAGCGGCCGGTTTAACTTCAACATCGGCCAGTTTAGCTTTAGTAGCGCTCAGTTCAACAATTTTAGCTTCAGCATCGGTCAGTTTAGCTTTAGTAGCGCTCAATTCTGCTTTTAAAACTTCTATTTTCAAGTCGGCAAGTTCATTTCTTAAAGCGTTTCTCTCCTTTTCTACCAGAATCAGTTCAGTTTTCAATGCGTCCCTTTCCTTTTCCAACGTCCCATGTTTCGCTTGCAACTCGGAAAATTTAGATTCTATCATTCCTTTTTCCGCTTGCAACTCGGAAAATTGAGATTCCAACGTCTCATGTATGGCTTGCAACTCGGAATATTTAGGTTCCCACCGAGCATTGATGCGCATTTTCATCTTTTCTTCCATTCGCTTAATTTGATTCATTATATTTTGCTGCTTCGGAGACAACACGTACAATTCCTCTCAGATCGATTGGAACGTGTTACCCTTGCTAGCCTGATACGCAATCCATTCGTCATCCGACAAGTACAACAAACTGGGATTCATTTTGAAATACGGGAATTTTTCTCCGTGCAAATACAAACAAAAATCAGTTTCCTCCTCGGTCGGTTCGTACTGTTTATCCACAGGAATCACACAGTTTTGAAATCGAAAACCTGTGATGCTGATCGGTGCATTCCATTTCCGTGGACGCTTCACCGCGTCCCCTTCCCAATCGACCACATTCTTATTTCGATTTTGCTCCACTAGCAATGATTCAATTCCGCCTGGAACCAACGTGCAAGCAAACGCTATGACGTGCTCGGATACTGAATGGGACAAGTAAAAATGAGACAAACTGCCCTCCTCAGCCTCCAGGTCGTCTGGTAAACCACGATCGCAAGACGCTCTCGGTTGACTCACGTACGCGATCGTTCGGAATAAATGATGAACGTCTTTTATGGGCACGTTTAACTTGGCCCTGTTATTTGAAATTCTCACTTTATGCGCCAAATCTTGTGCGAAGGTACTCTCGAGTTCGCAAGCCACGATCATGTGTCGATGCGTTTGTCGTTGCCCGTTTTCACCCTTTAAACCGTCGCACAAGCACCAGTACGATAACACGACGAATTGATCTTTAATCGGCGTCAATGCACTCACGAACGTATCAAACGCATTGTGTTTCACCATCAAGTGAAACCAATGCATGTCACCCTTCAAATATTTCTGCACTATCGCGTACACATCTGGACCCAAACCAAAGCGTGCGTCAAATTTCACTCCACCCGCCTCGATCCACATGTCGGGTTTTTCAAAGATGGGTGCTTAGAAATCGTATAATTCGTTGGTTCTGTCTTTGACTCGAACACACATGTCGCGAGGTATCAACCTAGATTTTCGACATCGATCTCCACACATTGGGATATTGGGGGTCGTTACAGGAAGAGTTTCGATCGTGCGAATGCGATTCGCATCCACAAATCTCTTTAAACATTCAATCATGTGTGTCCAGTTGCATCCATGGCGTTTTTCACCACGTTTCCAACCGTGTGCCCCGAAACAAAAAAGGCACACACTGAATTTACTTAAATTGTGTCGAATTGGTGCATGATCTTTATAGAATTCATCCAAAGTCATTGCTTTCATACAGTCGGGACAACGGATACGAACGTTTAAATTCTTTTTCAAAAGCCTGTAAAATGTACGTTCAGACATGTTGGAGAAGGAATCATGCCAGAGATGCTTGCAGGTGGGGTGTTGTATGCAGAATGAGCTCGTGGCCCGAGGTGGCGTCCTTTTATAGACGCCTGTGAGGATCACATGACCAGTATGAACCAATCACAACTATGAAAAAAAATTATAGCTTGGCACAATGCCAAGTTATACATTTCAATATATCATCATACTCTTTACACTTGGCACACGTGACCAGAAACAACCAATCAGCGCACTACCAAAAAACACTGACAAAAAACGGTCTATAATAGGAGGTAGAACCTTTTTCTTTTCTACCGTATGAATACTTATCATTATTTTTTGATGACGTCATCATTTTATTTTTATTTTTTATTTCTCTTTTCTTTCCTTTCACCCTGTTTTTGCGCATGCGCTCTCCCCTCGTTAGTCACGTGACCTCATCCGGAGGTTATACCACCAGCCTCGGTCATCAGCTCATTTCGTTACGACCACCCCATCTGCAAGCATCACCGATAAGCTACACTTTACGATGCCAACGAAACGCGACACGTTCTTGTTGACTAAAAGTTGGCAAAGTCAGCTTTTGAGTAACTCCAAGCCTTTCAGCTACCATCTATGGAGGCGCATTGGCCCTTCATTTTCAGTGCGTCATGTTAAAGGAAACCCAACGAGTTGATTTCAGCTACCAACAGATTGAAAACGACTTTAATAATTCTCACCACAGGCGTGTATGTTAAAATGTCTTTCATAATTCTCAAACCAACGAGGTCGGTGATGAATCGACACAGAAAAAACGGGGAGAATGCAGAGACAAATAGACAGCTCTATTTGCCTCTGCATTCTCCCCGTTTCTTTTGCCATCCTACAACAAACAAGCAAACAATGCGGATGGAAATTGCTCACCTAGAAGCCACTCGGCTCCTTTGACAGAAAAAAAAAGACAACACATTTGAATTTTTAAACTTGCACCATACTTGTGCAGATTTATTGATGATATTTACAATAAGGTGATTATTTTACAAGAATATTTACAATTTCTTTCGTCGTAAGGGCATCTTTTCATTCATTTGGCAATAATCGTAGAGATCAAATCTCTTTTTGCACCATGCACAGTTTCTTATGTCTTGTTGCATCAGTCTTTTAACACAGGTAATGTGGTACACGCATTGACAAAACAGTTCAGTGGCTTCACGTTTGTTTTTGATGAAAAGGCCGCAGTGGCTGCATTGGAACCTAGCTGCCTCGTGTGTGCATTCGGGGCAGGATGGGTGGTCTTGCATTCTGTAGAATCTCACAAGACATCCCAAATGATACTTATGTCCGCATGATAAATCCGTATCCGTTTTGGTTAATTTTCCGTGATGGCAAAAACCTCAATAGAATGGTTCACGGCAATGAAGAAACACGGTCTCATCATCAGACGACATTTTGGTCAGAGAGGTAAACGCAAAGAGGGGAGCTAGAATGACCCTACAAAATATGTCTCCCCTTTTATATGCATGAAACGGGAAGGCCACAGGGTAGCTATAAAAGAGAGACGCCTGGCTCATTCAGACTGCAACGACAATCGCTTGAAACATGTTTTGCCAATGGTGTGACAGAATCTACTCAACGAGTACGAAAAAGGTGGTTTTGACGTGCGGCCACTATGTGCACAAGTGCTGTGCGAAACATTTAGATCGACCCTCATCCTTGTGGTTAAGGTTCATGAAACCGCTGACGGGCGAGGATATGGATGAAATACTGCGAGTGTCGAGAGATGCCTCGATGGATGATGATGCCTCGTCGACCGATTCTTGGACAGATTCTTCGACTGAATCTTCAACTGACGATGAAATGAATGCCTCAACTGATGAATGTCAAGCCATGTAACTTTAAAGTATTAATAAATCTGCACAAGTATGGTGCATGTTGAAAACCAAAATCTGTTTCGTTTATTCATTCATTGCTATATTAACAATCTAAATAAAACTTGATAAAAACTTACAGTTCCAAACAAGTCCTTTACTCTAACATTATGGTCTATGGCGGTATATTGAAAATGACAAGACCCCTTCGTTTTCAATGTGTCTCCATAGATCATAGTGTTAAAGGAAAGGAATTTAAGATACCCTTTGAAAAAAAATTCCAAAGGGTAAAAAATGACGATGGATTGGTTCACGAGCTCATTCTTCAACAATCAACGCACCTGTTAACATCTCTGGCTACAACTGTTCACCTCGACTTCTTCAACAAGTATTGATCACGAAAAACTTTTCCAATGTTACGACGTGGAATACCGACGACCTATCCGCACATGAAGATTCTCACGTTTGGCGAAGCCATCAACATTTTGAAATTGTTCCCAGGCGGGATGGCCGATTATTGCTTCACGTGTTTACGACAGCTCGAGTCACACAGGTGGGGACACGCTACGGCTTGTTTTACTGCTCCAATCCAATTAAATCGGCCGTGTATCGAGTCGTCTAACAAGGGAGTCACGATGAATCTGTCGATTTTGAGGATTTGATTCAAGCGGCAAGGTCCAAATTTATGAATTTTTATCGTCGCCTGACTCCCAAGACTCGTAACGACGAAACATCTTGTAACATGGACGACTCTCATAACATGGACGAAACACCCAAGACGTTTAGTAACATGGACGAAACACCAAAGTCGTGTCACGAAGGGGAAGGAGATTTGGTGATTGTCACAGACGATGAGGAACTCGAACGCATGTCGCAACCAAAGCAGATGCAGCCCAACGACGTGTTTAAGATACTCTTTCCATCAGTTCCGAAAGAAATTCATTGGTTTGATGGCAAAGCGACGCATACTTTTAGATTTGAGCGTTATTATGTAAAAGGGGATAAATCTGATGATGGCTTGACACTGCATAGAACTGAGCAAGCCTGTTGAGAATTATGTTTACAATACCCGTTGAAAAATATTTTTTTTCAAGGATATTTTGTGGTTCCAGTCGTTTCCGCTTGCCAACGTATATATAATAACAAAAGTCGCACCAATTCATCATAAGCACCATGGATAGGTATGCCGATTTATTAGACCATCTGGACAACATCGACTGGGAGAAGGAGACGGCGCCTGCTGCCGAATTCAACTACGAAGAAGGTGAGCTGAGTTACAGCCCCGATCTTCCAAACTTTGAAGAAATGACAAACATTCCTTCTCCCATTAATTCACCACATGCTATGGACAACCAACCTGCTATGGATGAGACCAAACCACCTGCTATGGAGCCACCTCCTGCTATGCCTTCCCAGAAGGAGCCCCTTCACTCACCACCTGCTATGGACGAGACTAAACCTTCTATGACTTCCCAAAAGGAGCCACCTGTCTTGCACTACCAACCAACCAGTACACCTGCTTTGAACGACGAGAAACCTCCTGTTTCTTGCAGGCCACAGAAATTTAAAAGACCCTCTTCTTCCTTGCGGCCCAAAGATCCGAGAATTGTTCTCAAGAGGAAACCACGTCCAGTGCGAGCACCCTAGACTCCTCTACAAGTACCCACCTTTGCCAAGACGCCTAAAAGAGACGTGCCACCACCAAGGCAGGACGAATGGTGGAAACCGGTGCAATCCTTTAAACCTCTAGAAGAACGAATTTTTCACCACTCGACAAACTATGTGCTGGCACTCAGAGAAGGAGAGTTTGTGCTGACCAACGGATTCGAGACTGCTTCGAGAAAAAACGAAAAGTATTGGCAACAAGCTTTAGAAGAAGATTTGAGATATGTAGCCAAGTCGACACGAAGTGTTTATTGTGTCGACCGCCTCAGTTACAATTTATTGGCAAGAGAACTGGAAAAGTGGCCAAATCATCACCCTTTTAAAGCGAGGGTGGCAGTCAAAGTCTGGGAGACGGATCCCGATTCGAGGCCGTGCACATTCTGTATGAGCACAAACTGTTTCAAGTGGCTGGCCTTACGAGGAGGAGTGCAAAGATTCTTCCGGTACGAAATTGATATGCTCGTACATTAACGACGCCAGCGCCACATCAATTGTATATAAAAGGGACACTTTCAACCACCAGCTGTTCATTCGCCAACAACATGTTTCCAGAGCAGCCTGTAGCTTCAGCACCGACTCTACATCATCCCAGGAGCAAGGATTACTTTCTGCAATTGACGGACGTGACTGTTTTCAGTTTTAAACTCCACGATCAGCTTCTCAATTTTCATACATTGCTGCAAGGCACGCCGAGGACTTGGAGCAATGAAGTCCTCAGAGACAATTTTGTGCGAACCGCCCTGGAATCTAGCAAACTCGCACCGTTCCAGCCCCGCAAAGTCAATTTTGAAAAACTTGAAGAACGATTCTCGAGACCTGTGCAACGAGGACTGCGCAACACCGACGTGAGGGCCGGATTTTGCTGGAACGACCACGAATTCCTTGTAAAGGCCTACTTTACGTTTGGACAGCGGACAGTGCCAAAAGGGCAAGTGCATCTATATCAAACGACGGACGCTCCCATGCTTTTTTACAAACTGAACGATGGCTTACACAACTCTAGTTTTCGAGTCGAGGACAAATGGTTCCATAGACTCGATCAATACATCTATGATCAGTTTGTGCTCCAGCCGCATTGCACTTATGCAGTGCCGGAATACACAACATATACCATCCTGACGGTGCAAAAGACTCTATTTTGTGTACATGTTTTGCCGGTGGAGGCGTTGGGAACCGAAGGGAAACACCCTGATGCGGATCGACACTTATTGGGGGCAGCACCAGCAGAAGTGGAAAAGAAGCAAAAGAAGCGGAGAGGCGACGACGACTTCGCAAGCAACAAAAGGGTGAGAGCTGATATTTTACAACAGGCCACCAATCAAAACATTTCGGTGCCCGAGCAGCAACAAATGCTCTTTGACCGTTTCGGGCAACAGCAAATCATATTCGAAGAGTTTAATCCGGCTTTTCTACAATCCTCAGCTCCAGTGTATACTCCGGGAACGTCATTGGATACAATGGTGACGGAGTCGTCATCCTCTGTAGAGGTTGCGGGTAGAGAAATTATGGCTGAAGTTAAGAAAACTAGAGACGAAACTCGAACTTTTGCGCACGTGGCGTTTCAGTCCCGGAAT
>BGPR01014070.1:0-20127 GCA_013235015.1 Araneus ventricosus | reverse complement strand
GTTGTCTTCTTACTCTGTTTTTGCTATAGTTTGCCATGAGTTTGACGCGGCAAGCTTGAAGTTCGTCATAACAACTTCATAGCAAACTCGTTTTGTAAGTGGATTGGTCGATTATGCTTTGTTACTTTGCAGGAAGTTTGATGCAAAGTTGCAGCATCACGTTTGTCATGACAAGATACCCAGATAGCAATTTTAGTTTGCAGCAATCTTGTTCCGCAAATCTGCAACAAATTTGACACGACAAGAATGCAAGCTTGAGACAAGTTATTGCAAACGAAGTCACCACAAGTCGAATTTTCCGCAAGCTTCTGCGTCAAACTCATTGCAAACTAAAGTAAAAACAGAGTACGAACACGACCTCGGGTTCGATCCCGCGACACAACGCTTCTTAAGATCGCGCATACGATTTATTTTAAGCTCTTTTCTTGATTTCATTAATTTTTTTAAATTTCGTGTTGAGAATATGATTTGAAATCAAAGAGAGGGTGACTCGGAGATTATGTGACTGGAGTAACTCTTTGTGACTCGGAGATTATGTGACTGGAGTAGCTCTTTATAACTCTCAATTTATGCGACTGATTCGCGATTTTGGTTGGGTTTTTTTTCCGCGAAAAAATTCTTGTTTTCAAATGTAATATATTTATTCATATTATTAATATTAGATACACTTTCTGTTAGTAACAATCTAATGTAAAATCGATCGATGGTACGAGAAATAGCAAACGTAATTCAACAATTCTGGAGTAATATTTCGCGTGAACGTAAGATCGATGAATGAATTGCCTAATATATTTGGATAATTTGTAGGAACCATATTGAGATTAAAATGATGTTAATTTGGAAAATCCAGTTTATATACAGCTCACAACCGACTGAGGCCGCCAGACAGTTAGGCATGAGAAAGCGCGGGAAGCTAGGTTGGTCACTGCGTGCGCGCGCATCGATCGCTGTGACGTCATCAAAATTCTTCGTGATTTTCACCAACTTTGCAACTCGACTGTGACTAAACAGTAATTTCAAATTCTTTTTGAAATCTTCATGTCCACCTTTCTCTGTTAAATGAAACTAAAACCAACTCTCGATGTTATTTGGTTGCGGAGCTATAAGCGTTTAAAAATACCACGAAAAACTTCATAATTTTTTCCTTTTCCGACACCCCATTATACCACTATGGAGGGACGTAAGTTTACGTCAAAAAGTATTCATGGTACGCTTCCGTCAGGTAAAAGTTAGATCTTAGCGTATTTTTCTTTGTCAAAGTCACAAATCTGTAATATCGGTCCTCGTTCAACGTATAATATTATTTCAACCAGTGGCGAATCCAGGGGAGGGGCTATCGGGCTGCAGCCTCCCCCCCCAGAGCTAAACCAAAATTCTTGATTTAATTTAAAATCACTATAACTGTTTGATCTTGATTTTCATTTTAAAAGAATTGTAATAAAACTGTGACAACATTGCTTTCTGACTTGACAGGCTCGAAAATTTTCCTACTTTTCTAGTCATTCCACTTGCACTTGCAGCGTTGGCGCGGTCGAAAACATTTTTTGGTCAGCTACTTCATTGTATTTTTTATTAAATTATCGAAAGTATTGGAGTGTTCTTTATGATTCTTATTGTCAGATGAGGAAAGTCTGTAAAGTTAAAGTGTTTTGGTTTATATAAGCCATGAGGTTTAACATTCGTCACTACGATACAAATTTTTTATGACCTCGGGGGGCCCCAGACCCGAATCCTGGATTCGCCACTGATTTCAACCCATACAATACAAGGTTCACTCCAACGGGATTCTAGCAGCTTTCGATGAGGTAGAATCCAGAAAAATCTCGGCCCAACTGTAATTTCTGGTCACAATTTCTTTCATTTTCTCTATACCATAAAAACACGAGATGGTATCGCAGCCGGTCAGTGCACGGGTAAATGACAGAAGCTGTCGGGAACATTCAATTTTCTATGTGTTCTTGAATTTTTGATCATTGTTTCTATCTTATGTACTAGCCGCCTTCGGCGACCAGCTTGATCGCCGGAAGTAAAATTTCATCTGAATCTCGTATGCATAATTTTATATTCATGGTTCCCTTAACAAAGTAGCTTTAAACTTCAAATTGCTATAGACATTTAACCCGAGTTCTTTTCATAGCCTTGCACTTGTTCTGTTCCTTGTCTACATTAACGTAAAATGCGTTTGATTTCAACATTAAAGTAGCGCGGAACATTTTACGTCCAGCAGCATTCGAATTGGCTTAAAACACGCTGATAAAAGAATTACAACATACCAACAATACAATTTCATTTTACCGGATTATTTCATTATATACTTACTATCTTGAGGACTCCCTTTACAGATTTCACAGAAAAATTGATCAAATAAAAGAGGAAAGTAAAATCCAGTTAGGTATTTTCATAGTTTTCAACATTGGAAGAGAAACACGCAATTAAATATTTGTTTAAACAATGAAAACGGTTTGAAATGCGTGGCAACAAGGAAAAGTATTGTTGTAAATTATGCCAAAAAATATTTTAAAAATTTATTGAAATTACAGAAAAAATCGCACGACAACTTAATTGATATCATTAAAAAGATAATTTTTAAATTTTTAAGTGGTGTAAAAATAATTTTTGTGCTGTAAACTTTTCGGAAGTTATAAAGGAAAAACGTCAAAATTTAGCTTAATTTTTAATTAATTAAAATTTCAAAAATAAAAAATGGCTCGGAGGTGCACATTCTCACCCTCCAAAGTATGTTTGTGCCAAATTTCATTGCTCTAGGTCTAGCGGTCGTCCTGCACAGCTCCAACACACATTCTCCTTTATTATTATAAGAGATGACTGTTGAAAAATAGCACCACCATTCTCTTTATGAAAAATATATTTTGTAGAAAAACTGCGTTTGTGTTTTTGGGCAACAAAAACAATAAAAGAAAGTTGAAGCTTGTTGTGGGATAAGAGCTTGAAAGTCATGGACTAAGTTATTACAGCAGTAGGGGATGCTGAAGTAGGCATTGTAATGACAACTGTAAAGCCAGCAGAGTTTCTGTTGTTCTCTAAGAGAAGCAAAATGATGAGTGGCTTTCCACAAATCAATATTTTTTAAACTTGAATCTTCGAGTATTAATAATCGAATTGCAATTTTAATTATGTATTTAATTTATAAGAGAAGATGGGTACTCCGGATATTCAACTTTCATAAAATTCAATATTGCTGTTCAAAAATTCAATTTAAAAAATATTGATCCCATCATCATTTTGTTTCTCTTAGAGAACAACAGAAATTCTGCTGGCTGTATTGTATACAACTTTCCAAGTCATAATGGTATTCAAATGGAATTTTTATATAAGATATTGATGTTATGAAAGAAAATTTATGCTACGTTTCATGCACGCACAGTTAAAAAGTATTTACAACAAATACTCATATTTCCTCAAATATTCAAGGTATTTACTTCAAATTTTAATACAATACCAGCTGTGTGTCCCGGCGTTGTACGGGCTATCATGAATAATAGGATATTCCCGGGCGGAGAGAAGTGAGGTCACGCGAGACCTTGGGATCCATATATTTTCATATGCCCCGCCTCCGTTTTTCTCTACAATCAACAAATATTGTCACTTACTTTCCCTAACAAACGTTATGAAGTTAAACACTTTAATACAAAAAAAAGAAAGAAAAAAAAGCATAAAAACGATTTTTTATTTATTTTTTTACACATATTGTCGCTAACGTAAACGTTCCCCCCAAAATGTAAAAAAAATCCTTTGAATCCTATATTGTTTAATTAAAATTTTTAAATCCAACCTTTTAATTACCTTATAGTTAATAACCCAGCGTTTCTCGGAATCCACTTTTTTTCATATGCCAGACTGTTTTTTTCCGTACAAATATTGTCACTAAGCTTTCCCAACAAACGTAAATCTGTTTTGAATCCTCTCTTGTTGGATTAAAACTTTTAGTTCTAGCGTTTGTACTGCCTTAAAGCAGTT
The DNA here is from genome assembly GCA_013235015.1 of Araneus ventricosus. Taxonomy (NCBI): domain Eukaryota; kingdom Metazoa; phylum Arthropoda; class Arachnida; order Araneae; family Araneidae; genus Araneus; species Araneus ventricosus. Next base: position 16,149 of record BGPR01014070.1, on the reverse strand, counting down.
TGGTTTGAATGAAAACGCGAGAATTCTTATGCTTATAAATTAAAACAGATTAGCATGATATTTGTTTTGCAAAAGAAAAAATAAAACGAAACAAAAAACAGAAACGGTTTAATAGTATACCAAACTGATAAATTAAATTAGAACTTGAAGATCATTATTTATATTGATTCAAAATGAATGGAAGCCATCATTGATTCTGGAATAGAGTCTGCAATATATCAATCATTGTTGGTACATCATTTGAAAGATAATATTTTACTAACTTCTACTTTTGGAAACAATTCAAGTGAAAGTATGTATAGTTTCCATTTATTTCAAAGACTGTGAAAATAATTTATTCAATAGTTTAGATACACATACAGAGATAAAAGATAAATTGAATATTCTTCGTTTGATAACTTCTGGAATGTATCAATTATTGATTCATTCATTGGATGATGAAATAAGCAGTGAAGAGAAAAGTTTAATTTTCCATTCTGAAATGTCACGGCGGGAAAACTACAGAGGAGATAGGCAGCCTTTAGGATGCACGGTAGTAGAGGAACAATCTAAAAAACCATAGAAGGAAGGAGTGTTCACGATGTCAATCACTCACCAGCTGCCGAACAGCACCTTCAAGAGGCATTAGAAGTCGATCATGCACGCCACCAAGCAAAGACCATGTCCATCGATGCAAGAAGCTTTTCTGAAAGGCAAAACAAAGAAATTCATTTACTGGTGGCCTTCATCATCTGGGCAAGATACTATGACAGTGGTGCGCAAACTATTTTCATTTCCAACACCCTCACTTTGTCTAAAATTTTTTCACGACCCCTCTGGGGGTTACAACCACGTTTTTACTTTCTCGTATACTAAGAAAAAGTATTGTAATCGTCAAAAAATTCGAACTCGAGATTTTGACGAATCTCCACGTTTTAGACCTCCCCGAGTCCGAAAAACACAATTTTCGAATTATGTCTGTCTGTGTGTGTGTGTGTCTGTGAACACGATAACTCGAAAACTATTAGAGATACGGGGATGAAATTTGGTATGTGGTCTTTAAACATAATTTGTAGGTTTCTATCAAATTTTGGACAAAATCCGTCAACGGGCTGACTGTCTGTCGGTCTGTATAATAGCATACTTGTTCAACTCCATGCGCATGTGTAAATGCCTGTGCAAAGAAGGGATACTCCGAAAACTTGGCAGTTTGCCAAAAACCAATTCTGGCGGCGAGATTTTGTAAGGAAGCAAACATTTAGGGCGTCTCGTTTTACTTGCGTATTGGAAACAATCTCTGCGCATGCACAAGCTATTTAGCGAGCAAGCTATTCTCCTGTTTTCTTCTGCGCACGCCTAGTTTTTATAGGAATTTTATTTTTTACTACCTATGTGAACGAACTGTTTTATATATTAATGACGTTTGTGAAACCACTAGACATTGTTTTAAGGGTTGTCCGCAGGGGTCAGTGATCGTACCTGTTATTTGGAATATTTATATTAATACTATTTTATGCAATAACAATACTACCTTTTATACTCAAGTCTTTGCCGACGACCTGGCACTTGTGGTCAGTGTAGGAGGGCTAGAGATCTTGAAAGTAATACCAACTCAGCCCTCGAACAAATCGCCCTCAACCTATCCGACCTCAAGCTGAAACTTTCTGCAGAGAAGTGCCAGGCGTTGGTTGTTCGAAGCATCAGTTCATACAAGTTTTCTAAAAGAAACTACATGGTCCTGAACAGGAAACCCACTCTTAAAATAAATGGTTACTCCATAAAAATTTCGGACAGTTTAAAAATTCTGGGGATAGTTCTAGACAACAAGTTCACATGGTCCCCCCACATTTTATCGCTACAAAATAAAGCATTGTTTTTAACTTGTAACTTTAACCGTATTGTCAAAACTAAGTGGAGTCTCAACAAAAATCTAATCAAGCTTTGGTATTCTACAGTAATTGAAAAGGCCCTGCTCTATGGCGCTAGTGTCTGGGGTGGGGCCCTCACCAAACAACAAGTTGATCGACTCCACTCGATACAACGAATCTTTCTACTCAAATTTACTCGGGCTTATAGAACTACATCAACAAATGTTCTAAACACCCTGACTGGGACCCTCACCCCCCTTGCACGTGGTCGCCAAAACCGAATTTATCAAGTTTCGGATCTGGGCTGGACACACCAATCTTTATACTGACATCTTGGGCAATATACAACTGGACAATAATATCTCAATTAAAAATATTCCATCCAGCAGCAAATTTGTTATCCTAAATGAAAATATTTCCAACGCAGATTTTGAGGTGTACATGGACGGGTCCAGGATCGAAGATGAGACTGGATTCGCCGTGTGCATCCTCCAAGAAAACAATAACATTGAAAATCACCTTTACAAACTTAAAAGTCACAATTCCGTTTTTCAAGCAGAGTTGGCCGCCATCCATTGTGCGGCCAACTGGGCTGCCAGCAAAAATGTATCCATCAATATTCATACTGACAGCCTCTCCTCAATAGCCGCCATCAAGAGTGCCAGCGCCAGATCTTCTTTTGTAAATAACATAAAACAAGATCTTGTAAAAATTAAACATTTGGTCGGCCTCTCCTGGGTCAAAGCCCACGTAGGGATCCAGGAGAACGAACTGGCCGACCAAAAGGCAAAACTTGCGACCACCACGGGGGTTGACACAATTATCCCGGCTCCCCATTCCTATGTTAAAAGGATACTCAATAAACTTATGATCAAAGAATGGAACGACTATTGCAGGCAATACAATTCTACCTCCGGAGCCAGAGTCAGGGAATATCTCGAACACGTAAGCCCGAAGTTTTTAATTCACAGCAAGTTTTTAATCTTTTTTTTAAGTGGGCATGGACCATTTCCTTTTTATTTATGTCGCTTTAAAATTCTAGACTCCCCTTTGTGCGTCTGTGGGCAGGTGGGCGATGCAGATCACTATACCTTTAGCTGCTCGCTCACCCAAAAATTTCATTTAGTTAAACCCGCAGACGCCCACAAAAGGGCCTGGTTCCAAAATCTCATCAATAATTCCCAGGCCCTTAATAAACTTAAAGAAGCCTTCAGGATCAGTGGGGACGTGCGCGATTCGTTGACCCAAGCTGTGTGATTTTCCCTGTTTGAGTTTTTTGGATCTTTTAAAGCTGTGTTGATTTTTAAACTTTTTTCCTTTTGTTTGGTGTTTGTCCGTTTTGTAACGGCTTTTTGGATCTTTTTGTTATCTTGCGACTCTTGTTGTATTTGTATGCACATTTGGTTTACCACTGTGGGTTTTCCCTTATTGGGAGTGTTTCTGGGAGGAGTGGGTGAAGTACGTCGGGAGTGTATACTCCTGGTAGGGTCACCCAAGGCGTGAAGGCCACTCTACTATTCTCAGTTACACTTAACTCCGCAGTGGTCTTGACCCTTCAGATATTCATTGTGGGGTCGCTTTGTTTGTTAATTATATATTTTGACTTTTTTAGATCCTTTGTACATTTTTAACATTTGATATTTTTAACTCTATTTTAATTACTTGACTTAAGTGGACTTTCACTTGCTTTAAGACCTGTTTTATTGCATTTTAACTGTGTCGGTCACTTGGTGGTATTTTATGACGACTTATACTTTTTATACTTCGTTTCATATTCGGCCATTATTTTGTATGAACTTTTTGTTCCTCATCTCTTTATACTGTGTGGTATTGTGTATTGTTGTTGATTATTTTATTGCAATATTTTACTGTTTTTAATGGTTTTTATATATTGTCTACTGCTCTCCCATCCCATGCTTACTCTGCAAACCTTTTAAACTTGTCTGATTTTGTGATCTTATTTTTAACTCATAAAATATTTTAATAGAGACCTATTTAAATCTTTTTTGGCCCTAGTCGGTTTATGTGTCGTTGTTTTTTAAATTTTACGAGGTTAGTTTCGTTCCTCCGTTCTCTCCAGGGGTTGGTTGTAGGTAATTGGGATGTGTTGGGATCTCCTTCGAGCCTGTATTTGGGATTGTGTTTCTTAATTGACTTTTTAATCTTTTAACTGTTTTATCTGTTCTCTTTTTAACGAATCGGATGTCGTCGATCTCACTCTGATGTTTCCCGGTTTGGATTTAGATCTTTTTAAACGACCTATTTGGAATTCTCTTTTAACTTTTTATATGACTTGGTGTGTGTATGTTTGCTGTGATTGGTGTGTGTGTCTTGTCTGTCTTTTATGTGTGTTTTACATTTGCTTTTTATATATGGTAATTGATGTTTTATGATAATTTTATTTATTAATTGCTTATTTGCAAGATTTTTATGCTGATCTGTTGTAACATTTTAATTGTATATTTTCGTGGCGACCAATGAGTTGGTCGCTTGTATCTTTTTATCAATTGTGTTACGACGTTATGTGTTGTGTCCGGCACCTTTTGTATTTAATTTCTGCTCCTGTTTGAGCATAGTATGTATTGGTGTTTCATTTTTGTAACTACGTTTACTCAGCTTGTGTGTCTGGCACGCTTTTTATTCTTTATGTGTCCAGCACCCTTTCTATATTTTACTGCCACTATGGGCAATGTTTGTAAACTTTTCTCTTTGTCTCAATAAATGCTGGTGCAGGGGCTGGGTCCTGTCGTTGGCCGACGCGCCTTGAGGGTTTCTTTGCTTCCCCGGCGGCCTTTTTTGCCTTACACCCTTTTTGAGTAGGCTGGGCCGTTGCGGGTATTAAAAAAAAAAAATCTCTGCGCATGCGCAAGCTATTTAGCGAGCAAACTATTCTCCTGTTTTCTTCTCTGCACGCGGAACTTGCATTGCTAGAGTTTGATAAAAAAAATAAATATTGCGAAGTTTTAATACATACGTATCTTTTTGAATATGATTCTTCACCTCAATATTTTACTATCACTATAATCAACAAAGAAAAACCTTCTGATAGTCATTGCATTCTGGGTTACAGTTGGTTCGAACTTTTTATCAATGCAGGGGGAAGGGAAATGACAAATGTTTGAAAAGTATACGAGAAAGTTTAGGGGAGGCCACTCCCACTGGTTTGAAGAAAAACCTTACATTGTTTATTGTCAAATAAATTTCTTTTAATTTAGTGGCCCACAAAATTTTCTCGCGACCCCTTTTGGGGTCACAACCCACGGTTTGCGCACCACTGTATTATGACAACCTGTCAACCAACTTGTACTGTTGCAAAAATAAGTAGACTTATTATTGAAAACAGCTTATTAATCAATTTTTTTATTAGAAAAAAAATAGTTGAACACCTGCTTGAAATAGGTCAAATCTTTTATTTCCCCCCCAACAAACTGATGTATGCATACTAGGACATGAAATTTTTCTATACAAAATTTGTCTGAGAATTAACATATTTTTTATAATAAATTAGCAATAATAACAAGAGAGTTTTAAATACGGTGCTTAAAAATTTAAGACAATCAGCTCATCAAATGGATAGCAATAAAAAATCACAAAATATTCATGAAGTTTCATATCATGCTTGAGATGATATCTATAAGAACTGATTATTTGTTAAGGACTTTGCTGACTTCACTTTTTATCTGCTCCATCACAATAGATCACACATTTAATCCTCAAAGGCACAGGCTAGTATATAAAGTGCACCACAAGAGGAAAAAGTGACAATGCAATCATTATTACAACCCCTTCCAAATGCATGGAATTCAGGAACAGAGGTTGTGAGGCAGTCAGTCTCTCTTTATACAACGGTTATTTAGCCGAGATCTGTTTTATTGCACTCTGTACGCCACCCGTGCCCTTATGTTTTGCCTCAAAAGGTGCCAAATTGTACCTCCAGATTGCTACCTTTTAGTTTTGCAAAAGTTTTCTGATGAAGAAAATTATGAAATCTGAATCAACTCAAACAAGGTCAATAACCTTTAAGACATTAGGGGTTTATCAGATGCTAAAGAATCTATTTTATGAAAACCATTTATATAACGAAGAATGTGAAAGGTAAAAAATTCAAGGAAGTTTAGGTCATTCATAAATAAAAAAATTCACCAAAAAGTGCATTTTTTAAGACTCCTCGTAAAAATAGTTTTGGAAAGCTTTCATTGTTTCTGAAAAAACTGATTATGAGTACGATGAATTCTTTTAAAAAAAAATTATCCAACAGACTTCTCAAAGATTGCCAACATATATATACAGTGAAACCTCTCTGAGCGGCCACCCTTCCGTTCCGAGAAAAATTGGCCACTCTGAAGGGTTTTCATTACAGTTACAAGATAATTGCTATAATACATAATATAAACAAGTCTGACACATATTTATTATTTAAAATGAAGTTTGAGACTTATCTAAAGAGAAAATAGTACTTTATTTAATAACTTTTTACATTTTTTGAAAAAAGGATACAATTTGTGACTGTTTTAAGTTTTTACCTTTCTCGGAAAAAAAACCCTTTTTTCAAGTTCGTTTTTCTGTTTAAAAAGTAAATCTCTAACCTATACGTTGGTCAAATGGGATGGGCGAACCCACCCGGCGGCCGTTCAGAGGGGTTATTTTAACATTAGGTCTATGGGCCGAAAAATCCGTGCCACGAAAAATTGGCCGTTATGAGGGGTGGCCGTTCAAAGAGGTTTCACTGTATATTCATTCATGAAGTATACAAATTTATACGTAAGAAGAAATAGACTGGCAATAAGCAAAACGAATGAAACGAGGCTTGAAATAATGAGATTCGTAGGCATTCTTTATCTCTTAAGGAGAAGAAGGATGCCAAAATTAAACCTTTTGGAACCTATGTTATAATATTCACTGTGGAAAACTAAGGTACTTGGGTGTAAAGAAGCTTAATCAATGATAAGCAAGATGGTGTACAAAGTGCGCCACCAGTGCCTTATTGTTCTGGGTAAATAGCCATGCCTCTAAATATAAAAACTAGAAATATCTCAAAATACAATACAATGTAAGTTGGATGGCTTAAAAAATCTATTCAAACGTCTAACGGTTAGCTTTTCTATTACTATGAAGATAGAGGATCAGATAAATTAACCTTCTTATAACAGCAACCCTTTGAACCACATCTGTTTCTTAAAATGCATTATTAAAAATAATTAGGTACAAATATGATCAATCATAATAGAATGAGCAAGCCTTTCTCATATGTTGATGCCATAAACATAATAAATTATAATTGATATGATTCATAACTAAATGAATAATAACATGGAAAACAGTATTACTTTTAAAAAAGAGTTTTCTCTTTCAAAATTTGATTTCTCTTTTTCCAAATGCCGTACTTGAAGTTTTAAGACGTTAATTTCTTCAATTGCACCTTAAAAAGAAATAATATTAAAATATATATATATATATGAAAAAAACTAAATTGGAAGTATAAAAAATCCTTAGTAAATCAATTTAATAAAAAAAATATTTGAATTTTATAGCTGAAATAGTTAACAAAAGCTATAATTATAATGGAATAAATTATGTTTATCAAATATAATGCATTGGGAAACATAAAAAAACACCATAAAGCAAAGCTATATTTGTGAAATAGTTTAAAAGTAAAGGCTGGCAACATATCAAAGGGGAAAAATACCCTTTCAAAGGGCAGATTAATTTTTCTTGAGAATTTTTTTATTTTACACAATTAAGTATTAAATGTAATAAACTTTATTTATTTTTTAATTAATGATATGGATAAGAAGTTATAGGAAACTTTTCTATAACAATAAGAAAGACTTAGGGGGGAAAATATCAGAAATTTTTTTTCAACAGAAATTCTTATTTACTTAAATTCTAAGCTCATTTTTAAGTAAGAAAAAAAATAAAAATAAAATATAATAATGAAATTAAGTACCCGACTCAAGGAACAGTTGGCACTTTTTCTGAGCAGCAAATTCTTTAGATATTTTATTAATGCATTCATTCTTTTCAATTTGTAGCTTCTGATATTTCTTTCGTAATTCAGAGTTCTTTAAAGTCAAATCTTCAACTTCTTGCACCTGAAAAATTTTAAATCAAAGAGCATTATAATTGCTGAAATTATCAAGAATTTTAATTCATAACTAGAAAATTAAACTGATACTTAATTTAATTAAACTTATATAAAAAAATCATATATTATATATTTATTAAAAAGAAAAAAAAATTCTATTTTAAATCTCTACAACCAAATAATTTAAATCATAAAAGCCAAATATTTACTCAGCATGACATACGATTTACTGAGATAGCAGTGAAATTAATTATTTTAATGAAGTAAATATTAATCAGGTTTGAAACATTAAAAAAAATATTTTTTAAATGAAAAAATAATAAGATAATAAAATTTTACTGCTAAAAGAGTTAACCAATCCAATCAAATTAAGTAAACAAAGAATCCATAACACTGGAAGGCTGAATAATCAAAATGAAATATATTTATTTCAATAAATTCACACAGAATTACCTCAATCCATACCACTCCAGGACTGACATTTTTGAAAAGTTCCTAACCAAAATCATAGCAGCTATTATATTTCTCTACTTTGGTTATATAAATCATACTATTTTCATAAAATAACTTCCACAAAAAGTGAGAAAGGTCTTCGGCAAATTATATTTTTGTATATAGGCTAGCTTTAACTAAAAAGCAAGTTATTAGTTGGGACTTGGTTTTAAAAATAGGTTCTAAAACCCTATCTATTTTCCTGGGAAAAACAATTATTTGTAAAAACATTAAGAACACATACCTTTGAATTTAATTTTGACTGGAGTTCATTAATATTTTGCTTATAACTTAAGATTTCTTGTTCATGATGTAATTTCGTTTCTCTTAAAATGTTACAATAATGATGAAGAAGAGACAATAGGCCAGGATCAGAGTCTTCAAATTTATTTTGGTCCTAAAATATAATGAATTATTTAGTCATATATATTTGATATTATTAAACATTCTTTTCATCTGAAAAATATTTAATATGAGGAAATCAATTATACTAAATTTTTTTGTGGAAATAATAGAAAATAGAATCTGATGCAAGAATTCTAAGAGCACTTTTTTTTAAAAATTAAAGATTAAAATGCATTCAGACCACAATTTAACCCAAAGGTCCCCAGCCTGTGGTACACTTACCACACCAAACTTTCCTGTGATATAAAACTGGGCTTGCCTTTGAGCAAAAAGAAATATAAAGATTCTATCTAAAGAACAACAACATTTTACAAAGCATTTTATATTTTAAAAGTTTTCAAAGTAATACTGGATTAACCATCACATTTATTTAGAGAAAACAGTTTGAAAACTATCAAGTGGCTGATTTTGAACTTGGCTTTTAAATGGAAAAAAATATAACAGACTGAAATAGGGCAGAAAAATGATTCATTTTTTGAGTCGCAACTTGTGAATTGATGCGTATTAAGCTACAGTATTAGTGATATTCTTGATACCAAAATAAAAGAAATACATTTTGGTAAATTATCAATCATCATTTTCAACTGTTTATAAATTTAAATGTGTAAATATGAAATCACAAAAATCATCGTTTGGTATAATTTCTTTAGAAGAATGGAATAGTTTTTGCTTCAGTTTAATTGCAATATATATTTTTTTTAACAGATCTGCTAAAAAAGTTAGCATTTCTTAAGGTGAGTATAAAATTAGCACCAAGAAAATATTTTTTGATCCCTATAACAAACTGTGGTATCACAAAATTCAGTTTTGTAAAGTCACAAAACATATTGGCTATACAAAAAATTATTTTTATATAATTAACTATTTCAGAAATTCTGTGTTTTTGAACTACTGTGATAAGCTACACTAGTGCTTGAATGGCTTGGTTCCTTTTAAGTGTGTTTAAAGAAATTTACCGTCCACTCTTTAAAAAATAAGGTTAAATCATAATTTGATTAGGATGCATAATGAGTAAAATATATTGCATAAATACAAAGCAGAACAACAGCAAATGCATAATGAAAACAACTTTTTTTAACAAATTATGCAGAATAATTAGTAGATATAAAACACCACATACTGCAGAAAAGTCCATAGATTTATCTCCTTCTGATCTACAGGACCTGCAGAAAAAATGTTAGACAAATTTATCTTCATGATGAACTTTTGAAACAATCAATAATGCTTTTTATTAACATATAACATATTTTGCAAGGTCAACTAAACAATCTAGCATTAAATAAGCCAATTCCTGTGAATCATGTCTTTAAACTATGAGTATACTGATAGGAATGAAAATACCTGAATTATGTTGGCCATGAAAACATTGAGAGAAAATATTTCTATTAGATTCTTCAATATTAATAAGCAAAATTAGTTAATAAACATAATTTTAAATAAAAAAATTACACACAAACACAAACCTTAATTTTTAAAAATCTTGAATTAATACTTTATTTTGCTTTCCTCAGGGATAAGATTGCCAAAAAAGCAAAAAGTCTGAAAAAATGTGCGAACGACAATTGAGCAAAAATATTGAAGAATTTCAAGTACAACAAATATTGTAATTGCTACTGGTATTAAATCTATCCCATTTATATACAAATTTCCCTTAATGAGAAAAAATAGTACCAATTAGAAAGAAATTATGGTACCATTATAAAGCACACATCAGTAAAACATATGTTTGTTGAAATTAATCAGTGTGTATTCACTTTAAAATAAAAATCAGATATAATACAGTGATACCTCGAGATACGAGTTTAATTCGTTCCGTAACCGTGCTCGTATGTCAATTTGCTCGTATCTTAAAGCAATTTTCCCCATTGAAATTAATTGAAATGCCATTATGTTAATCCGCTCCAGCCCCAAAAATGCTACCCCTAATTGTTTTTGAATAAGAAAAATGTATTTATAAATGACAAATATTGTATAAAAACATAATAAAAGAGAATGTAAAGAAAAAAAAAAACTGGTTTTATAAAGTGTACATACACCGTACCATTCCTCGTATCTCAAATGTCGCTCGTATTTCAAAACAAAACTTCGCTGCTCGACAGCGCTCGTATCTCAAATAACTCGTATGTCAGGGCACTCGTATTTCGAGGTACCACTGTACTCTGGATAAACAGTCATTGAATTGAAATTTGGAATACTGGGTACACTTTTCTAGATTAAATGGAAAATAAACATCACAAACAATAAAAGAAACACAAAAATGTATTAACTATATTAGTTGCCATTTTTGTAAATAAAGCTCTCTTGAACAGATATTTATATTATAAGAAGTTGTTTTTCTTTTTTTGGATGGTTGCCTCTCTAGTTCGTTAGTACCTATTTGATTTGAGTTTTTGGAGCTCAGATCTTCAGATATATTCCCCCCCCCGTATTTTGAGAAAGTTTTATTTGATTAAAAAAGTCGGAAAATTTTTGAAAAATAAAAAAAGTCGGAAAATCCCCCAAAAGTCGGAAGAATCTCATCCCTGTTTCCCACTCATATGGATACATTGTGAAATTGCTTTTTCCTGTCATTACAATTTTCAAGCTTCATTCATCTCAATCACAATATCTTATTTATTCCTCAAATAATGAAGCATTTTGTTTAAAAGAACAATTACATGAAGAGCACAAAGAAAAAGGTCTATTACATTCTTGTAGAGTTACACCAGCACACATAAAAAAAAGGTGAAAAAGCACATCTTAATAAAATGGAAATCATTACAAAGGATCATAAATTAGTATGAAACTTCATTTGATACTAAACTGTACAAGTGAATTTATAGAAATTTGAACAAGAAACGATTTTACTAACAATACAATTTTTAAAATTAATATAAAGACAGCAATAAAAAACAGTCATCGAACAGGTCATTAGCATTATGATATGTTACATCACATTTGATGTCTCTTTTAAGGTCTCAGTAATCATGAATTCACTATTTAAATCACAGACATAATGATTAAACCACATAGAACAAAAACCATAAATGTGGTTTCAGAATGTTTAAAATTCCTGTCAATACACACATGATCTGCATTCAAGATCTGTATGCATGATAACCCAAACAATAAGGCATGCAAAGGACGTGCAAGGGGTTGTGCGACACCCCAATTCGTTATTTTGCTATTTTAGCAAAACTAGCAACATTTTTATGTTATATCTGTACTAAATAAACAATACAAACATTTCTAGTCATATAAGAACAAATTTTTAGAGGGCAAAAAATTTAATAAACAATGCTTACATAATATTACTTAGCACAGTTGGGACACAGTATTACGGCTTGAAAAATATGTTCCTTACAGACATATTTTTTACAATTTCCAGAAAAAGATTTTGTCTTTCTATCCTTATTTCAGTCACACAGATAAACAACATTTATACGATACCTTGTTTTTTTGGGTTTGGTTCACAAAAATTGTTTCTAAGGCTTTCTTTATGATCTTCAAAAGCCTTTTTTCTGTGATCTGCATGAGATTGAATTAGGTCAAGGGCTAACTTTTTAATAAAATATTTTCTTTTTCCGAATTCTGTTGGAAGCTCTTTTGTTGAAAGAAGCAGCACACGAGAATTAATGGTAGCAGTGTTCAAAATCGAAAAAAACTTCACCACGGGTCATCTATTTGAAATCCTAGTTGTAGAATATGCAGCTCCCATTTCATACACAACATCAACTGCGCCTTTGGTCAAATAGTAAAAAGTAATTATTTCCGACTTTCAGAATTCTCCTGTGCTTTCATCAATATTATTGTCATTACGCAATGTTGATAGCAAAACAACGCTTCTGTTTTTCTTGGGTATATAAGAAACAATTGTTTCTTTCTGAAATCCGAATACGGAACTGTGTGGGGCTTTCCCTTTAGTTCCAACAAATTCAGGAGATAATTCCCTCTTATTTTTCCAAATAGTTCCTACAACTAAGTTTTTTCTCTAATAGTTTCTGTGAAAGGGGGTATGATTTATACCAGTTGTCTACAGTTATGTTATGCCCAGAGGTATGCAGCTTTTGCATCAGTCTCGTGACAATTTCATTGGCAGAATTATCCAATATATAAGGTCTATTAAGGCTGGGTACCTGCATAAACTTCCATTTTTGAAGTATAGAAAGTTCTTGAATCCAATAAAGCAAATATTTTTATTCTATACTTAGCTGGTTTATTTGGCATATACTGCCTAAATGAACATCTGCAACTAAAGGGCTCCAGCTTTTAATCAATGGTGATATGTTCACCAACATTGCAGGGATTTTCGCAGTTTTCTACGAATTTTACAAAAACTCTCGAATAGGCGCCAACTTATCCAACTCTTTTCAGCTTTCAAGGGTTCACACATCATCAAATTGGAGACATCTCATAAGAAAGCGCTTGTGGCTCATCGCCTGATGAAATACCCTCTGAGTACCATCAGTAGGCCACAAGTCTCTCACATTCACTTTAGAAGCTTTGTGAATTCCACACAAATGCAGAAGGCCAATAAAAACCTCGATTTCCATCACTGTTGAAATTTTAGAATCTCGTTCTCTGCAAAATTTATCCTTTCAATATAGGTATTTGTTGATTTTTCTATCGTTTCAAGCATAGAATCATTTATCAAAAGTGACCAGGCCTCTAGAGTATTTGACGCAATTTGAGAAATTTTGGTATTCCGAGGAAGTTTTAGCAATATACTCTTGGCTGAAACATTTCTACTTTGTCAAGGCTTTTCTTTCAACCATTTTGTTTTGCCATCTTTCCCCCCACCCAAAAATTTTTTTTAAAAGTGTTCGTATCCAAAACGCAGATTTCATCATCTGATTCTAAGTCGTTTTCTAGTCTGAATCATGGTAACTTTTATTTAAATTATCTACTAACTCATCGTTTGACTCAGCAATATTTTCTTTATTCATCGAAACCTCAGCAAGCATTTTATGCAATCGTTTAGTTTCCTCTTAATAGTTTAGATAGCGAGACATCTTTATCCTCCTTTCAAAATCGCATTCACTGAACCAAGCTAAGAAAACAGCAACACGAGGATGCGCAGAGGGTGTTGGCCAACCCCCGCTGCCTATTTACAATGAAAAAAAGAAAGGAATTTTTCACCAAAAAAGGTTGTATTGGTTGAATGTGAACTTGAAGGCAGATACAGTGGTTTTCACTCCTTTCAACCCAAGGGAAATCAGTATTTTTAGAATTTTCATCGTGTGGGGTGTCATGACACCCCCTTGCGCATCCTCGCAGGTTAATTTATTACCCTTACATCCTTTAAGGCAGAGGATCCCAACCTGTGGTACGTGAATTTAAAGTTGGTAATGGCGGAAACAAGAGAGCATAAGAGATTAAAAATGTTACAGAATTTTATTTCCCCAAGTGAAAACTTACTATCCAATAACTATACTACTTGAATAGTTGATAATAACAAAGTGTAATTTTTAGCTGTCCTTATTTAAGTTAATGTGAAATTATTACAATACTGCTTTCATTTATTTTGGTTTTGAACTAATGCCATTTTAAAATGTAAAATCAAAAATAAGCACTGCAAATGTTTGAATCATTTGATTCTTAAATTTACCCAAGCCATTAACATTACTGATAAAATCTTCTTTGGATAGATGGATGGTTATGGGGCGAGGGGTGGATACGACAGTAAGAGGGGTACATGAAAATAAAAAGAATAATCTAGGAGTATGTAAAGGAAAAAAGGTTGGGACCCCTGCTTTAAGCTGTTGATCCCAAACCAAATTAATTAATCCAAATTAATTAATTTAAAGCATAGATTTCTTTTCAATTAGGATAAAAAATACTAATATTAGTTGAAATAAATAAGTGAAATTGAATCCTCTCAATTTTTTTTTGGAACAATAATAAAAAAATCGGCAGAAAATCATTTAAAAAAAACTTTATAGAAAAATGCTAATTTTTTTTTTAAATATAGTAAAATATTACTTTTGAATCCCTTGCATTACCTCGAAAATCAAAAGGAGGACTTTTGCTCCTTTCAAAATGACATCTAGACTTGAAAATCTCACTAATAGGTGGTATATTCCAGTTGAAAATTGTTTAGCAATTTGGAAACACATAGACTTGTTAAACAAATAAAAAAAAGAAGCAATGGAATGCATTTAGTTTAGATATGGAAATAAAATTAACTGTCATATAAATAATATGGTGAATGTTAAACAGTTAAAATGCAACTGATGCATCACAAATCAGGAAATTATTTGGAAAATTTAGACCTTATTTTTAATAATAGATACTAACATTTTACTCTTAAAAAAGTTATAGCAAAAGCATTAAAAACATTTAAAGACAAAAATAAAAAACAGCTGCCATTTTGCATTAACCTAATCAATAACTATAAGGATAAACATTTCAAATGGAAATCACAAATAACTTTTTAGTATGTTTTCAATGGTAAGAACATTTCTTTACCTGTCAGTGTGCAAATTGCTTTCTTGATCTTCATCATCTTCAGATTCTGAATCAGCACCTTCTGATTCTGAATCATCATTTTTAAAAACTAAAAAAAGAAGCAATGGAATGTATTTAGTTTAGCTATGGAAATAAAATTAACTGTCCTATAAATACAACTGATGCATCACAAATCAGGAAATTATTTGGAAAATTTAGACCAAATTTTTAATAATAGATACTAACATTTTACTCTTAAAAAAGTTATAGCAAAAGCATTAAAAACATTTAAAGACAAAAATAAAAACCGGCTGCCATTTTGCATTAACCTAATCAACAACTATAAGGATCAACATTTCAAATGGAAATCACAAATAACTTTTTAGTATGTTTTCAATGGTAAGAACATTTCTTTACCTGTCAGTGTGAAAATTGCTTTCTTGATCTTCATCATATTCAGATTCTGAATCATCATATTCAGATTCTGAATCACCATCTTCAGATTTTGAATCATCTTTAGATTCATGTTCTGCTATAAACTTTTCACGAGCAAAATTTATTAGTTTTTCGTTTATCTGCAAATAAGGAATAAATTTATGATAACTTTTTTTAACGTACTCAATCAAAATGCACAGACTAATAAATATTGGTAAGATAATGACCATTAAATAAACTATATTGGACCAATGATTAAGATTGTAAGTAATTTGGTGTGGGCCAGCAGTAGCATTACACCAGTTAAAACTCTTTAGAAAAAAAAAAGCACTTTAAAATTTAATTACCTATATCAGGGGAGGGGACCCTGCGGCCTTAAAGCCACACATGGCCGTTTTGGGTGTCTTATGCAGCCTTACCAGTTATTTACAATTTGCATTGAAATAATATCCTTGTCTG
>BGPR01014069.1:0-40142 GCA_013235015.1 Araneus ventricosus | reverse complement strand
AAATTATTTAATATAACCATCAAAAAGCAATATAAAAACTGTAAATATTACCGATTTATCCAAAATTCTGATTAAGACCGTAAATATGTATGATTTTTAATTATTACATTATTCTTTTTATTCTCTTTCATAAGGTCACAGTAGCCTAGTAGTAAGATCTCAGCTTCGCAGCCTTTGGAATCCAGGTTCGAATTCCGATTCACTAACTATAGCCGTATTTTTAGGCCTGGCACACGTTAAGTATGTCAGAGTCAGACGTCCTTATGCGGGTGGGGCGCGGAAGTTTGGAGAAGGAGGTGCCAGCTCAGGTGTCCTCTTCGTTATGCAAACGCAGTTCAAAATTACCAAGTATGTCCCGAAATAAACCTTTTACAGCTGATCTATTAGATTAATTGAAAGATTAGATTATAATTTTAGGCGTTGTTTCTAATTAACCATATTTATAAAACTTCCTTTTCTTTATCATTGATTTCTTTGCGCTTTTACACTTGTTTGGATTTCTATTGATTTAATTTATAATACCAGAATGAGAACTTTTATGTATTCTCGTTCTTTTATTGTAGGAACAGTCTTTCAAAGGTTATTATATTAATAATAATAAATAAGAATTATGATTTTAAATATTAATAATTTTATAAATATTAATAATTAATTATAATACATATTAATAATTTTTGAAATACTTTGAATGAAATATTTTTAGAAGAACTGTAAATATTATTTATGAATTGGACAGTAAGGAATTCTATTAATCATATGAAAAATAAAAATTCCTATAAGAGATTGGAAACATACAATACGGAGATAATAGGAAAACTTAAATTGTAAGAGAAACTGACTCTGCAGAAACTGGATTTCCAATCTGCAGTTTTCTCTCTAATCACCTAACAGTTTTATATCTTTATCCATTTAAAAAACTTTCTACGATCTTCTAGATGAATTAAAGCCTTTAAAAATTGTTCTCTTATTATCACTAAAGGCACGAGATAAGAAATACTTAAATAATGGAAATAATTTAGAAGGACTAAAATTTTTATTTTTGACATCGTATGAATCAAAATACTAGAAATATAGACCATATCTTATTATTTTAATAGGAAATAGGAAAGAACCAGAGAAAACTTTCGAGTTACGAATTTGAGCTAAAAACTTTGCAATTAGCCATCACAGTAAGAGATTTTTTAAAATAATTTCCAGGAATTGAAAAATTATCCAAGGGTTATTTTTAAGGATCCGAGGAAGACGACATCAATATTATTATCACAGCACATGTCAACAAAAGTTTAAAAAATCGTATATGCACCAGTCAGTTTCGATTTATTATTATTATTTTGTTGTGCTTCATTAGTTTTCTTTTTCCACGAGAAGTTTGTATGTCCAACAGCACAGTAACTTTCTCGAATAATAATTATTTTTTAAATACTTATCTCAATAATTACAACGTTTTCTAATAATCACAGAAAATTACTTGCTAATTCGTAAAATCTCTTTTCAACTGTACTGTATTAGGGAAAGAATTCTAAAATTTTTCGTGTTCTATGGAAATATTATACATAATGATACTCTCGTTAAAACTTTGTCTCTGTAAAGTGAATGTACTGAAATAAAATGAAGACATAAATGTATCACGAAATATTGATACAATAATTAGAAAACTTACTATGATTCACGAACAAATTTATTCTATATTTTCAGTGTTTGAAACTTTTTTTTTGTCATTTCCAGTAAAGAAAAATAATTAGTTAAAGAATCGATAAATAGTAGAATATTATTCAGAATTTTTTTCAGAAGAATAAGAATGTTTATATGCTTGAATTGCAAATACTTCTAAATTCAGTGAAAAATTCTTGTTTTTAGTAAATATTTCAAAAGCAGCATTTACATTATGAAATGTTCTACCTTCAAGTTTCAAAGTTGTTCTTCTCATTCTGAACCTTGCGAAATTGAAGATGGATATACTCAAACGAACATAAATAATTAACATTTGGATTAATTAATGTTACTCCTTTCTTTAAAATACATAGTGAGATATACTAGGCATTCGCGATGTTGTGAACAAATGGTCTCAATTAAAGTTCTGTAAAATAAAGTTTAAACCAAATTTTGATTTAAAGGAAACCTCCATAAGATTTATTTACTTTTCATAAAAAGAATTTTATCTTGATATAAATTTTTGTATTTCTTTTAATCATGAAATTTGTTTTATTTATATATTATTAATTCTTTGTCCTGTTCTCTCAATATTTTCTAAGCTCTTTGATCTTGCATGCAATACAATCTTCTAATTTTCAGTTAAAAATAAGGTTAATAGAAAATGTGTATTTCACTTCTCAATGAGCAAACTTGCATATGCAATATGAAAATATTTGCTTTTTTTAGTCGGCAAAGTTCATCAGTAAAGTTAGCATTTTGTTTCATATTATTGTAGAAAAAGATTTTTTATGCCGTCTTAAAATTTAAAAAAAAATTCTTTTCAATGATACTAATTTAATTGTCGTACATTTTCTTTCCTTAATTTTGACAATTTTTTTAGAATTTTGTTTATATGGTATTTTTAACAATACATTTCATCGCAGTAAAATTAAAACAGTTCATTGCTTCTACAGATAATTCAATCGCTTTGTTTTCTTTAATTGCTAAAAGCTATAAAATGTAGATTCTGTTTATTTTTTCATATTCTTTGCAATCATAAATAGTTCTTCAGTTTTCATTTCATTTCAATAAATTCTTTTGTATAATCTATAAACGATCTCCTCATTTTAATGTTAGAATCACATTCGCATTTTTCATGAAGCGAATGTTTCTAAGTATCAAACGAATGAAAGCGTTTCAAGCCGTGCTATTGACCTCAATACCACCTCTTGTAGAAAATAATTTGGCGAGGGGAAATAAGCAGAAGTCTGGGAGACGTCTGAATGCGTTACAACTCTTGCGCCTTCTTTGGGAGGAGGCGTCGAGTGTTTCGTGACCCCCCTATGTGACCCCCTCTGGGTTTAAAGGTTACCGAAGGAACATCAACCAATCACAGATTTGTCCGCCAAACGTCCGGATTATTCGCGCCGAATGATGCAGGATAACGAGTGAGATATTCCACAACATTATTCTTAAAATATTGGCCGTTTTTTCTGTGCTATTAGGGTATTATAAAAGAAAATAAATAAATAATAATAATAAATAATCTATTAAAAACTAGGTGCCAGTACCATCACTGCGATTCGTAGCACCCCAAATTAAGTCCTACTTGCTCTTTCCCCCCTCGCCCGACATGACTTTCACATCACAGAGGTGAGACCTCATTCCTTAAATTCATTTATATATATATATATATATATATATATATATATATATATATATATATATATATATATATAATAAGTCACCAATATCAATATGCGAACTCGACTGTTTTCCAATTAATTAATGCAAGAACATATCCTAATTTATAAAAAAAAGCTTATTCTCCTGTCCTTTTTTAAATTAAATGTCTGTAAATTCTCTAATTAGGTGCAAACAATTATATCATGCCACTAACCACTTATATTGCAATTTGAATTGGAAGATTAAAGCCCCTTGAGGCTGTGCGCTTCCAATGATCCTCCCACACACACATGAACATATTTTTGCAAACTGTGTGTAAATATTAATCTTGACAAATTTTTTAAAAAGTGAAAAAAATAAATGAAACACAAATGAAATTTGTGTTACTAAAAAGCTTAGTTTTTTAAACTTTAAAATTGAGTATAAGTATTTTTGTGACTTCATATTTTGGAAAGATATCGCCGAAAAATGACAAAATATTGATTAATTTTTTATTTTTTGTAATTAAAAAATAAATGTTTAGTAGTTCGAAGTCACACCGTTGCCTAGCAACGAAGCATCTATAAATTTGCTAATTTCAAAATGGTCTGCATCTATTCAATTATTTTTAAATTAAATTTTAAAAAGGAATAAAATCTGAAGGAAAACTGGCACAAAGTTGGTATCATTGAAAAGGTAGAAATTTTGAATTTTAGGATAGTATAAAAATATATCTCGTGGGGGATAAATTTCTCAGAAGTTAATGAGGTAAAATTGCAAAATTTGTGTCAATTATTAATTAACTGGATGTTTCAGTAACTTTTGCTCTTTGAAAAATTGACAGTAATTTTTCTCTTGACTTAATAATAAGTTTTAATAATAAGTTTCGTTAAAATCGGTCAAGTGGTTTAGGAGATGTGGAACATGCATACAATGACTTTTATTTATATTAATATTTGCCGCGCTTTTATTATTTAGACAAAAAAAAATGAAAAAAAACTTGTAAATAAAAAATAAATTAGTTTTTATTGCATTTTAATAAAAGCACTTTTAAAAGATTTTATGTACTTTTCATATTTCATCAAGCAAGTTTTGAAAATTCAAACCCTGTCATGTGAACCAGTAACAATTAAATGTTAATGATCGCTGTAAATATGAGAGAGCTCCCTGGTTTCACGAAAATTTATGCCAATTTTACAATTCTAGTAGCTTTCTGCTCGATATTAAATTTGCAGTGAAAAATCCAAACATTTAAATCAATGATAAAGTTCTGTTCACCATCGCCAACAACTGATACACCTGGTTCTCAGGAATAACGTTATTCTCTTCCTCAAAGTTTATTCCCCAAAGGACCACCAAATTCTAATTCCAGCGACAACCACAAAACGACCTTGAGAAACAGCTGCCCGCCTCGCCTATATAAGCGAGGGGAAAGCAGTAGCGATTTTCACGTGGAGCCGGTTTTGGGCGATAAACAGTGAGCAACTTTCTACGTCAGCCGGTTTTAGAGTAACTATTGAGGAGCGACTTTCCGACGGGAGCCGGTTTTAAAATAGTCATCGGTGAGCGACTTTCTCGCCGGTTGAAGGGTTATACAACGTTCAAAACATTGCTTCCTGAGATAATGCCCATCTTGAAGAAGAGCAGCTGACGATGGCAGCGCCTGCTCAGTCGGAAATACCAAATTGGTCCAATGTTCTACTGTAGCTAAAACTTTTTTCACTACAGGTGGTGTGTGCACCCAACCGGCACAGTTGCTCTCATGGCATCAGGCACGGGGACACGGGCGGCGTTCTGTCACAGGTGTGAGTGTGAGGAATATTCGCTGAAGTACCACTTCCGACTTATGGAGGTGGAAGGATAAAGCAGGAGACAGAAAAAGATGGGATTGCTACTGCTCTAGTTCTTTAACCGGACTGATTTGACGGTGTGGGAGGGAGCTGAGTCATAAAATGTGCAATGTACATTATACTACTCATTAATCATCACTTTTGTTTATTTATATTGCAAAAAAAACAATTATTTCGAATCTAAAATCATATAATCAATAATCAAAATAAAGTTTTTTTCGATTTTTTTTTTGAAAATTCAACCCTCTTCCGGTAGTATTAAATTTATAATTTAAATTTTTTTATTATTTTTTCTCTTAATCTTCATACCATAGAACATCTTTTCCGCAAAAGTAGGTTTTGATTAATAAAAATAATTTTTTAAATCGTATAATCAAAATTCAGTATTTTCCATTTTTCGAAAATTCAACCCCTTGCAGTATTAAATTTTGAATTTAAATTTTTTTTATTATTTTTCTCTTAATCTCCATACCATAGAACATCTTTTCCGCATAGGTAGGTTTTGATTAATAATAATTTTTTTTAAAAATCGTATGATCAAAATTAGGTATTTTTCCATTTTTTTCAAACATTCAACTCCCTTGCGGCGGTTCTTAACCTAAAATTTAATTTTTATTATATTTTTCCATTTATCTATATACCATAGAACATCTTTTCTGTATAGGTAGGATTTGAAATTCTGAAAAAAAACCCTGTAATGCTGAGGTGAGATATGTTTCAGCCACTACAAGTCTTTTATAAAAGTTCATAAACACAAAAAAAAATTAAACTTATCTGTTGTTATCAAGAAGTACATCAAACATCTTACTCTACGCACTAATATGTAATATGGCAATAAACCCTTGGGTATCCATCCGAAAAGGCAGAAATCAAAGTGGCTAGACTTTTGTATAGAGGCTGGAGGCATTGCGGTCTTTTAACACACTTTTGTGAATTATCTCTTTTGTGATATGAATTGAGTTGTTATACAAATTTTTCTTCAATTTTAACAACGTTTCTCCTGTTGTCCAATGTATAATTATGATATGTATTTGTTTTTCCTCCTACCTGTTTTCAAATAGATGACGCAGAAACCTCAAAATCAGAAAGAGATCGTGCCACATCGTTTATTTCTTATTCCCATCTAAAGATAAGGACTTAAAACGGACATAAAAGACCAAGCTTTAAATTAAAAAAATACATTAACAGACATGAAACAATAACATCCTGTAGAAAAATTTAAATATATAAAAAATTAGAATTAAAATAGTGGTAAAGCTCTCCAAGAACGTTCATTTACACATACAATGTTTATTTGAACTTTCTTTAACATAAAAACTACTTTTGGAAAACGAATATGATAAATGATTCTAAAGAAATTTTCTTCAAGAAATACTTACTGGATTATTTAGTAAGAAAAATGTCAGTCTTTTAAAGAGTCTCAAATGGCGTTAACTCTAGAAAAAATGCACTCTCTTCAACTGATGAATATTATTGCATTTTAGTTTCATTTTGACAAACATGGTATTTTTTAACATGCCAGTTGACAGTTTACGAAAGGAAACTTCTGGAATTTCACAAAAATTTTCATATTAGCATATTTCCTAAAAAGCAGAAAAACATTTTCGTTTTAAATTAATTATTAATATTTAAATCCTCATCTGAAATATTTTAATCTGAAGTGTCTCAATATTATTCGAAATCTTGTCCAAAATGTATAAAGTATAATTCAGCATTGAGGTCACTACATTAATTTTGATTTAAAATTATCGCGAGTAACGAGAGTGCCCATTTGACAGCTTAGTTGTGTTTTCAACATCGGTGAGTATTTGTGTCTGTATTCGAAAACGTAGATTCAACAAATTTCATTGTAAAATGTTTACCAAATTACGATAAAATACTTTACAAGCTTTTATAATAGTAAAAGAAAAGGATTAAATGCAAATAATAACTTAAAAAGTAGAAATCTTTACTCTTCCCATCTTTGTGAAGAACATCATGTTTTGGAAAAACATATTAATTGAAACGGAAATGAGAGACGATAGCGGGTTTTAGAGTTGCAGATGTAGCTTTAAAAATTTCCTTTCGGGTGCTGTTATTTTCTCATTTCAATAGCAATCACTGATAAGTCCATTAAACATAATTGAATGTAATCCTGTTACAAAAATTGGAAAGAATGCTTTGTGTTTATGAATTAAGATCTGGCTTTAAAAATCATTTCAAATAGAGGATTCTTCAGTTACACTTATGTTGTTACAAGTTGCAATTATGATTTTTTTGCAAATATAAGTAATTTAGTTTGCAATAAATTATTACATTTTATTTAAGATTTTTTCTGGCATAGTTTTCCTGTAATTGTTAAATAATATACAACTATAGAAATTACACAAGTATAGGTTATCCCAAAGAATGTCGAAAAAGGAAGGGACATGTTATGTTAGAATTACTTGAAGAAGAAACGCTAAATTCTTTTCTGTTTCATCGCAAAATCTCAATTTTTAGAGGATATTTCTACAATAGAAAAAGGCAATAATCAAATGTTTAGAAAGTTTCTGCATAAAGAATATTACCATTTTCGTAAGAATATTCATCTGCAATTAAACAAATTTTCATTTACTTTTAACAAAGTTGGCTTAAACATTCTCTTGAGGAATTAGTGTTTGCTTATTTCAGAGCCCTTGGCACATATTTTAAACTAAATACACTTTAGTTTACTTCCTCAACCACAATTCTAAATTAAACTCTTTAAAATGAACGCTTTTAAGGTTATGTTGATCTGTTTTATTACTTTTTGCCATTTTTATTGAGCATTGAACCCTCAAAGTGGAAAAGCAAGCCAATTGGAATAAAAACGAAAATACACTCTTTTAAAATAATTTCAGGGAGGATTGTAGGTCTGCAGCCCAATAGACAAGGTATCTTATTTTTGAAATCGGCATGAAAAATATCATTTAATTTAAATAAATTTATGTAAACCCGACTCATAAAATCAAATTTCGCAAGCCTGTGCCATCTTTTACAGAAAAAAAACGCTATTTGACATTTTTCGGTCTAATTGCAATGGAATATAAAGAACAAATGTATTGCATCTGCCCAAGAGTGAAATGTAGCCTTGAGAACTGCACATTAATCTTTTCTACCAACTGACATTAAATCATTAAATTCATTTTATGTTAAATAATACAATTTTTTCCATTAACACCATTTAACAGTAACAAGACCATTTAACAGTAACATTTTTTTAAATCTAAGAAATAAAAATATTTGTATCAACTCTTGACAAATTGTCTGAATGATAAATAAACTGAAAATACATTTTAATTTGAATTATTTATGCTTTGGGGACAAAATTTATTGAAAAAAGGTTTTAGGATATTTCTTTTACAACATCCGCATCTGAATTTAAAAGTTTAATTAATTAATTTATTATTTCATTTTGTTTCAAAATGATAAAAAAAATTGCATTCGTATACTGTTGCATTGTAAACACTATTTTATATATTTGAATTTTGAAATATCACTTTCATCTGAAATTATTGCCCGGCGTTCTGAATATTCAATGCAATCTATTTAAATCTTAAGTGTATCTGAAGAATCCTCTCTTCGTGATAATTTTTAAAGAGAGATTTTAATGAATAAATGCAAAATATTCTAACTATTGTAACAGAATTACATTCAATTACCCTTATTGGAATAATATGTTATTGCTATTCATTCCAGAAAAAAAAACAGAACATCAAAAGAAGTTTCTTAAAGCTACAGCCCAACTCTAAAACCCGCTAATGTCTCTCATTTCGGTTTCATTCAATTTGTTTTTCCAAAACTTGATGTTATTCATAACGTTTGGCTGTGTAAAGATTTTTCAGTTATTATTTGTATTTAATCCTTTTTACACTATTTGAGAAATTAAACTTGTAAAATATTTTATCCTCCTTTGGAAAACATTTTACAATGAAGTATATTGAATATCTGTTTTCGAATAGAGATACATGGTGTACCAAATTCTCACCGATGTTGAAAGCACTACTACGCTGTCTAATGGCCATTTCCAGGTTACTATATTGTTTCAAAATATACTATGCGTTGTTGCATAATGGCATTACATATATAATGTTTCGAAAATCATGGCGAAACAAGATGCAAACGTTTAATTAACACTTACATCGCGTGAAAACATCTTTACAAGTCAGATGATTTTCAACTGAACACTTAATTGCCTTGTAGCACATTTTTGAACTTGTTATTTATATACCAGAATTAATGTAGTGACCTGAATGCAGAATTATTGTCTACGCATGCTGCACATGATTTTGAATAATATTGAGACAATTTTTAGATTCAAATATTTCAGATGAAGATTTAAATATAAATAATTAAATTAAAACGAAACTTCTTTACTAACTCTCCAATTTAGATACTATGTTAATATGATACTTTTTGTGAAATTCGAGAAGTTTCTTTTCGTAAACTTCCATGTTAAAGAATTTGTTTTGCAATTTAGGAAAATCAAATGCAAGAATATTCATCCTTTAAAAAGGGCGCAAATTTTCTAGATTTAACGCTAGTTTGAGTCACTTTGAAAGACTAACCTTTTGCTTACGAAATAATTCAGTAAGTATTTCTTGAGCAAACTTTCTTTAGACTCATTGACACTTATATTCATTTTCTAGACATAATTTATACATGAAAAGAAGTTGAAATGAACATTGGATGTGAATGAACGTGTCTGAATAGTCCTACCACTATTTTAATTCAAAGTTTTACTATTTGTATTTTTCAACAGAAAGGAAAATACATTTAAAATTGAATATTACATACTTTCTTTAATTCAAAGCTTGATCTTTTACGTCCGAGCTGGTAAACAAATGATTTATACCTTTTCGGATGATAATCCAAGGTTTTATTGCCATATTAGTGTGTAGTGTAAGATGTACAATGTCCTTCTTGATAAGAACAAGTGAATTTAATACGTGTTTATAAACATTTATCCAAAACTTGCAATGGCTAAATTATAGCTCACTCAGCAATTAACATTTTTGTTCACATCTTTTTCATAACATTTATTATTATAGTTAATTTTATTCATCATGTAATTTTATTGGCATCTGTGTAAAAGATAGTTGATATTTTCTTTGGACTTTATGCTGATGATTTCCGGAGTAGATGAATTGTCGCAAGTCTGAAGAAACACTGTTTGAAATGGAGGATTCGCATTTCTTATTTTATATGATAAGCAATTTTTTCCTTCTTCTATCACCATTAAAATAATAACAAGTCAACATAAGACGACGACCCGTTCATACTAATAGGTAAAATATTGGGGATATGAAGAAATGTTTAAGGAGTGAGGACGTTTGTGTTTCAGCCTATGGTTAGGCCTACTCAGTGTTTTTGCGCACGTGTTTGAATGCTTGGGATATCTCGATTCTCGTTCTGCGAAATCCTTTTACATCCAGCTTGAAATTAGTGATTCGCTTCGGAAATTGATCGGGACTATTCTAATGGCTCAGAATTGAAGCTTTGGGAATATTATTGAAAATATTTATCTATTAATTTCGACAAAAATTTACTATGTTTTTCCGAACCCACGTGGTCAACGGAAGCAACTGTGGAGCAAGGCCGTGGAGGCACGCAATCACCTCTCCCTCCTGAGTATATTTAGTCGATTGAGATCTCTGATGATGAGGCCATCAGATGTCAACAGTTGCGTGAGATTGCAGAGAAATGCTCCCATTACCGGTAAAAAAAATCAAGCGTACCCGATTCTTGATGACAAAGTTTATACATCCATTTTAGATGCTATGTTAATATGATACTTTTGTAAAATTCGAGAAGTTTCTTTTCGTAAACTGCCATGTTAAAGAAAGATGTTTTGCAATTTAAGAAAATCAAATGCAAAAATATTCATCAGTTAAAAAGGGCGGAAATTTTCCAGATTTAACGCTAGTTTGAGACTCTTTGAAAGACTAACCTTTTACTTCCGAAATAATTCAGGAAGTATTTCTCGAAAAAAATAACTTTAGAATCATTCACACTTGTGTTCATTTTCCTGAAATAGTTTATAAATTAACGGAAGTTGAAATAAACATTGGATGGGAATGAACGTGTCTGGAGAGCTTTAACACTTTTATAATTCAAAATTTTATTATATATATTTTCCCCAGAGCAGTAGAATATAAGTAAGAAGAAATCTGTATCCAATTTCATTTAATTAAGCTTGGTCTTTCATGTCTGGGCTGGTATACAAAAGTTAGATTTGAAGTTGTTATATTTTGATGTGTATAGGAAATAAAAAAGAGGTACCATTTCCTTCTGATATTGATGTTTTAGTGCCATCATTTACCTCTATGGATGTATTCTATTTGAAAACAGGTAGGAAGAAAAACATTTATCATAATTAAACATTTTAATTATTGGACAAAAGGAAAATCGAATCTAAAATTGGGGATTTGTGGGCCAACTCAATTGGTATCATATTAGAGATAATACACAGAGTTGAAGTACAGGAGGTCTCATTCCAGAGTCTATTAAAAAACCGCAATGCCGCCAACCACTATACACAAATGTAGCCACTTTGATTTCTAAATTTTCGAATGGAGACCCATGGTTTTATTGCTATATTAGTATTTAGTTTAGGATGTTTGATGTCCTTCTTCATAACAACAGGTAAATTTAATACGTGTTTATGAACTTTTATAAAAGACTTGTAGTGTCTGAGTTATAACTCACTCAGCATTTAATTTTTTATAAATATCTTTTATATACTTTATTATTATATTAATTTTATTCATCATGTAACTTTATTGGCAACAGTGTAAAAGATTAATGATAGTTTATTTTGACTTTGATGAAGATGATTTCCGGTGAAGATAGATTGTCGGAAGTCTAAAAAATAAACGTTTTATAAAATAGAGTATCCGTATTTTTTATTTTATATTGTAAACATACTTTTATGTTCCTTCTATCACTATTAAAACAATAAAAATCCGACACGTTCTCGTAAATAAATAAAATATCATACGCAGACAGAAACGAAAGAGGAGCTGAACTTATAGCTCATGCAACAATACAAAGAATATCCATGAAATTCTCAAAGTGATAGACTTTGTTCTCCCTTTCTTAGAAGATATACTCATTGCATCCAAAGACAAATACAACATGAACATCACCTTAAAATAGTTATGGAAAGACTGGATACTCTCGGTATAATAGTAAATACTCCGAAATCTGTTTTCACAGTTCAAGAAATCGAATTTTGGGGATATCAAATTACAGCCCAAAATTCTCGTCCTCTGACAGAAAGAGTTCAATCTATCAGAAAATACAAACGACCCGCAAATATTCAAGTCCTTAGAATATTTTTCGGAATTCTTAATTTTTATCATCGTTATCTAAAAGACGCAGCAAAGAAACAAGTACTTTTACATGAATATCTTAAAGGTACGAAAAAGAAGGACAAGATAAAAGTTCAAAGGACTCAAGATGCTCAAAAACAGTTTCATAATTTCCAGAATGACCTCGCAAATGCATCATTGCTGTCCTTACCCGATTCTGAATTAACTCTCTCGTTATTTACAGATGCTTCAGATACGGAAATTGGTTCAGTTTTATAGCAATATGAAATCTTAACTTGGAAGCTATTTCTATTTTATTATAAATTTACATGAAACTAAGTAAAATTATAGCACTTATGACAGAGAGTAAATAGGCATATGTCTTTTAATTTTATACTTGAAGCATTATCTATTAGAAAGAACATTTACAATTTATACAAGCCATAAACCCTTAATATTTGCCTTTCTCCATAAGCTTAACAAAGCATACACTAGACAGGTCCTTCAACTTAAATATATCTCCCACTTTTTAATTGATATTAAATGTATACAAAGTGAACATAATTTTGTAAAAGATACGCTGTCCCGTATTAATGAAGTTTTATCAATAGTTTATGATCAAATACCTGATGCACAAACTCTAGATGAAGAATTGAATAGTTATCAAATCAGAACTTACTTGAATTTGAAGCAGTACACTCTACTTTCAAGGAAATATTTGTTTTGTGATACTTCAACTAGTAAAATGCGTCCATACATTCCACAAGCTTTCTCGAAACAACTCATTCAACATATTCAGGGCCTATCTCATCCAGGAACTAATTCAACTATAAAATTAATAACTTAAAATTCATTTGGCCTGGCATTAAAAGATGTGCAATTGTAGACTTGAACCTTCATTACTAGCCAAAAACTGTCTCATCTTGACTACAACTTTAATGCATACCTCCTGTCCCCATGCCTAGAATCCTCATGTCTCTTTATGAGCCGTTTGGACAGGAAGTGTAAGTCTACCAGAAACACCAAGCAATGGGGAACTTCAGCATTTTTTTATTTTTTAAATCGATTTAAAATGCTTCGAAACGAACAATAACATTAAAAAAATTCTATACAGTTTTGTTTTCTCTAAATTTGCAATCAAAGTTCGCCTTTCAGAATTCGCGGGAAAAACTATCCATTTTGGCGCGAAACTGGTGTGACGTCACCGGTGCCTGACAGGGGAGACACACGCTTCCTTCGCGTTCGCTCTCTATAGATAGGTTTGCCAGACGTCCCGGTTTTCAGACAAAATCCCGGTGTCCCGGCCGGTTTACTTCACGACCCGGTAAAAATTAAATTTGATTATAGATGACCAAAAAAGTCTAAAAATAATTAACTGTGAAGGATTATTTAGGATAATTACTTCGTCATTTATTTCACTGTACTGTATGAAAAGTGAAAACTATAGAAGAGTGATGGTCTGCTAATAAATAATATTGTCATCATATCGTCTCGCCAATCGTGACCATGCGCGATGAGAGAGGCTCTCCTGGCGAGTCCAATATTGGGCACTAAGGGGTCTAGCTTTAGCGCCAGAAGAGATTTCGCTGCACGCTACACCCCCTTGTGCGCAATAACATTGGACTCGCCCACCTCGGCGCTAGCCGCTTGCGATAGAGATATAAAATAAGATAATATAGATAATATAGAGATAAAATATATAATATAGAGATAATATAGATAAAATAGATAATAGAGAGAGATAAAATAAGTCAGTCAGTTGTCTGTCCCTGTCGGCGGTGCCTGTTGTGTTAGTGAGCTAGCGCTATTTTATTTATGTTTTAATTTAAAATTTATGCGTTCTCTGTTAAAATGCCAAAACGATCGTGTAAATTCACCTAGGATTTACAGAATGAATTCCCTTTTTTGAAGAAGGTATGTACTGGTGCTGTAAATCAAGATCAAGACGATACAGTTAAATGTTCACATTACAATTCTGAGTTTTCCGTTGCTCACGGTGGTCGATCCGATATAAAAGATAATTTGCAGTCGAGTAAACACAAAGAGTTTAGATGTGATGCTAGCTCATCAAAACTGACCAGTTTTTTAAGACTGCGAATTCTAATGACAAAACCTTAGACTTAGCAGCGAAAGAGGCGATCTTTGCTTACCACACAGTAAGCCATAGCCTAAGTTTCAATTCGAATTCTTGTTCGTCAAAACTAATTTCTAAGTTTTCTGAACATAAATTCTCACTCGGAAAAACTAAGTGTGAGGCGATAGTTTTAAATGTCAAAGCTCTTTTAGCTCAAGAAGAGCTAAAAGATGACTTTACTAAGTTAAACTACGTATCTGTAAGTATGGATGAATCAAACAGAAAGGAAATAAAACTTGTGACAATTGTTGTGCACTACTTTAACCCTAACTCAGGTGTGCAAGTAAAGCTGTTAGATTTCAAATCTGTGGCGGGTGAAACATCTGAAATTCTTACAAATCACTTATGCTCTGTCCTGTTACAAAACGATTTGAACAACAAAGTAGTTGGCTTTTGTGGAGATAACTGCAACACTAACTTCGGTGGTGTGAAAAGAGCAGGGCAAAAAAACGTTTTTAATCGACTCAAGAATAGCATAGAACGGGAAATCAATGGAATCGGATGTGGAGCACACATTGTTTACAACTGTGTGCAAACTGCAGTAGATAGTCTCCCAGTCGATATTGAGGCCTTACTGGTGAAGATTTATAAGTACTTCCACATATACACAGTCCGTGTAACTAAAGTAAAAGATTTTTGTGAATATGCCGAGATACAGTACTGTAAACTCATTCAACACGGAAACACCCGGTTTCTATAAATGATGCCCGCGGTGGAAAGAATTTTACAGATTTTTGAAGGTCTGAAAGCGTTTTTTAGACCAAGAAATGTGCCCATCAACAATAAAATCTTGTTTACTGATTCAACGGGCGAGCTCTACTTGTAGTTTGTCCACGGACAGCTTGCACTGTTTAACAAGGCCATCCTGGGAATGAAAAAGATAACACTAAATTTTTTGAGGTTGCTGAAGATCACAAAGCTCTCAAAAGAAACCTGACAGAACGAAAGGTTTCAAATTTTATCCCTATGGGCGCCAAGAACATCTACAGGAATCTAGATGAGCAAGTCCGTAACCGTGTGAAAGAAGAATTTGATGGCTTTTATGAAAGATGCATTGCATACTTGGACCTCTGGGAGAATAGTTTTGGAAACGCTGAACAGTTTTCATGGGTCAATCAGACCAAAACAAATGCTGTTGATTGGGAAAATGTCGAAACTTCTGCTGAAATTATTAATAGCAGTCTTCTTGATGTACCCGATATGAAAATAAACAATGATCAGCTGTTTGACGAAGTTGTGCTTGCTAAGGAGTATTTGCAGTCAAATTGGGAACAGTGGAAGCAAGAAGAGACTACCAGAGAAGTGATTATTTCAAGTGAAGGAAAATAGCTCAGGCTGTTTGGTGACTTCAAGGAAACTCACATAGCAGCCCCTAATCTGATTAAGCTTGTTGAGTATGCCTTCTGCTTACCTGGGACATCAGCACCAGTTGAGAGAGTATTTTCTTTGATGAACAAAGCACGGACTGATGATAGGGCTTTCATGAAGGAATCTACGGTTAAAGGCTTGATGACATGTAAAATTAATATCAGATTAGCTTGTGAAGATTTTTACAACGAGATTAAAAACAAAAAATACTTTCTAAAAAAGTCCTAGCCATTGAAAAGTACATGTAAATATTTTTGAAATTTTTATTTCTCGTTCGAAGTGTTTCTTCTTACTTAAGTAACTTATAAATATTAACATGTAAGAAATAAAATGTTTTAAATTTATATGTTTGTGTCATTTATATATATATTATTACCCATGGTTTAGATTCCTAATCAGTAATCATTTATTCAGAGAAATGAGAATAAATTACCCTCTGAAACACTCTAAAAACCCTCCAAGAGTGTGTACCCTTGAATACCCGCGACGCTGGGGGAGGGGGACATTCCGGTGTCCCGGTTGAACATTTCAGAAATCTGGCAAGCCTATCTATAGAGATTCTCTTTTATTCTATAATTTCCCACTATCGCATCAGATAAAATAATATCGGCAAGATACAAGTATTGTATTGTTCCTAAATGTAGTAATACAACTGTAACGGCACCCGATAAATTATTTATGGATGTGCCAAGAAATTATGTTATTCGCAAAAAGTGATGTAAAGCGATGAAGAGAGATCCGAAGCTAAATCCGGAATTATCAGCAAGCAGCGTTCGTCATGTCTGTGGAGATCATTTTGATGTGAGTTATTAATCTAAATTATACCTATTAAAATTGTATATCATGAAGCACAGTAAATTCAGAATTCGATATCTTTTTTGTTTTTAAAAGAAGTATAAGGTGAGGTTAGCAGCAAAAAAAATTAAGATATTTTGAAGCAAATAGTTAAAGATAATTAGTTTTTTCCCATTTGATTACATGGAATTTATTTTTTTACCGAGGGGCAATAGTCCCTCAAAGGGTAAAAATATGGAAGATCCAACCTTCTTTCAGAATCTTTTTTCAAAGAAAACTTGCTCATGTTATTTTATTGCATAAATTTTTTCAATGGATATTCGAATGTTTCTTATATTTTTTTAAAAATTAAAGTACTATTGAAAATTAACAAGAATAAAAATTAGTTTAAATTCACGACTTTTTCATAATGAAATTCGTTTTCAATTGTAGTTCAACAAAATAATTCACAGAATTCACTTTTGATGCAAAATAAATTCTTTATATTCAATGAATGTATTAAAATCAAAATCAGTCTTCAAAAAGTTAGTTTGCTCATCAATTATTACAGTTGAAAAAACACATAAGTAGCTGTATGAGCTCGTATTGAAAGATTACGTGGAAGCCACGTGTAGTTTTAAGGTTCTATTGTTGAATAAGGTTTATAAATACATTTAATATTGTTTCTATTTTGGCACCGATTTTAAATTAAAATTATTTTATACTTTTCAAACCAGGATTTTGTTTAATTTTTTAAAAGTTTTTTTTTCGCATGAAAAGTTAAGCGCGGACACATACATGAAAATGCAGCTGGCCTATAGCGGTTTCCTGCTTTTTTTATTTATGCTGATTCATCCATACGGGTATAGTGATGATCATCGGTTCTGTTTTTCATGCTTTTTTATTTTTTAAGCACTCTGTCTGTCTACAAATTAGTATACACACCATAGAATACTGTTTGGTTTCTGAGTTATGACAGGGGTTTTTTTACTTAAGTTCAGCATTTTATTTCATTTTTTGTTTTATGTTGTTTCATTGAGGAAGGTAAATTTTTTAAAAGTTTAAAATAATAGTTCTTGCTAAAATGACCTTTTAAAAATCAGATTCTATTTAATAATATAATCTGAAAAAAGTCATTGATTACATTTTATTAATACTGACTCTAATTTTTTTTTTGAAAAAGGACACTGTTTAGCCTTAAGTTCGTAATAGATGAGAATATTAAAATCGGAGGGGAAAAAAGAAATTATAAAATGAAAAGAAGGAGAAATCTTACCGTTGTGATTTTATTCCTCGTATATCAGCCATCATAAAATCGGAATTTTTCTTGAAACACATAGCCATCATTGTCGAATAAATCCTTGGCAAATTATCCGATTTATCTTGTACAAAACCAATATCCATTGTGAAATTGAACGTAGAATATTAGAGAAGCTAAAAACTTCAATTAAAATTTTAGCTGGTACAAACGCTTTGATTAGCAGGGTACAAAAGTAGCGAAAGATAAGTATGCGAAGGAAGTCACCCTTGACGTCAGAATCTACTCGGCCAATGAGAGTGCGTTTCGGATTGCATCATGCCTCTTTCGCTCTCAATATTTAGATAAATGAATTTTTCTGTGAAACTTCACCTCCATATTTGAAATTAGAATGATTTTTTTCTACAAATACAGATGGCTTCTACGTGTTTTTAAAAAATGCTGAAGTTCCCTATTCTGCTAAAATCAAGGGAATGGTTACGGAATGGTTACATAAAGTTTATGTCGGGACCTTTGAGGTATTATATATGGAATGATGAAAAAACACAATTTGGAATACTTCTGCAGAACAAGAATACAATGAAGTAGCAGAGCGAGAATTCTGAATTGAAAAAATTAAAATCAATTCGCAGAAAAAAAGGCGATGTCACAGAACCAGAAGGGAGAAATTAAGTCTAATACTGAGAGCAGGTAAGAAAAATGAATGAAGTGAGATACCAGAGAGAAAATTGTGAATTGACCAAATTAAAATAAATTTGCTGAAAGGAAGGCAATGTCACAGAACCAGAGAGGATAAAGTAACCCTAATACTGAGAGCAGGATATGACCATGACCAATTTAGACTGCACTTTTTATCTCCGTCTTGACTCCGCCTGTTTACTTTCACTGTCTTTACTCACTTATTTGCTTGGACAAAGTGCGTATCAGACAGAGAGAAATACGTGTCCTCTAACTACGCGATCTACTCTTATTGCTGTAAACAGATTATCCGACGTAGTGGATAAATTAAACCTATATAAAAGCCTTTTCAAGATTTTAAACTGATAAATAATCTTAGGAGTATTCCAAAAATGAATTTATGAGTATTTTTGAAAGATTTATGAATGCATTTCAAAAAAGGTTTATTATATTAATAAATTGTTTACTTAATTCTCGTCAAACAAAGATATATAAAGATTTTTTTCAGTTTTCGAAACATCGAAAATTGTCATAATAGTAGTGCAGTTAAGTCTAGTTTATGTATATTAAAGTTCCGTTTTTGAAGAATCACGATGGCTATTTTGGGACGGACCTCCTAATTTTGAACTGCAATCAGATGATGAGGACGACATCTAAACTGAAACCTCTCTCCAGAATTTCATATCACACTAGCGGTAACAGCGGTAACTTATTTGCATGTAAAGCAGTACACTGTACTTTCAAGGAAATATTTGTTGTGTGATACTTCAACTGAAAAAATGCAGTCATACAAACCACAGTCTTTCCGAAAAGAAATCTTCAAACATATTCACAGCCTTTCACACCCACGAATTATGTTCATATAAAATTAATGGCCTAGCTTTAAAAAGGATGTGCAATTGTGAACTCGAACCTTCATTACTTGCCAAAATGCTAAATTCAATCACCACACCAAAAAATAATTAGGAGAGTTTAAAGTACCTTCAGGAACATCCTCCATACAGAGGGAATATTTAATGTTTAACTTGTATCCACATATTTTCAAGCTGGATGGAAGCAATTCCTTTTGATAATGTTTCAGCAAACACTGTTGCAAGGTCATTTTATAGCAAATGGATAGCAAGTTTTGGAACGCCACACAGACTTATTACCGAACGAAAGACTCAGTTTGGAAGTGAAAATTGCAAACGTAATCCAAATTCTGTGGTATTAAGATGCAACATACGACAGCCTACCACTTCAAATCTAACGGAAAAGTTGAACGTCTTGGCAGAACATTGAAAACAGTATCACAATAATTTGCCTTGAACTGATACGAAATCGACAGTATTTTTGTGTTTTCGTAATGTCAGAATAAAACAATCATTCAATTGCACAAATAGTCTATGGGAAGAGTCTCAGACTTCCTGGAGAGTGTTTTAGTGAACCAAATATTCAGAGATCATCGGAGAGTTTTGCTATTAATCTCCTCATACAAATGGAAACCATTTGCATAAGGACCACTCGTAAAAAATCGACTCAACAGAGATTTGTGCATAAAGATTTAGGAAATTGCTCTCGCGTCTTTCAACGTATAGACAGAGTAAAAAACTACTTTAACCTCCCTATGAAGGACTATTTCCCGTAATTGAGAGCAAAGGCAAATATTTTACTATTAACTTAAAAGGGAAGTA
The DNA here is from genome assembly GCA_013235015.1 of Araneus ventricosus. Classification (NCBI taxonomy): domain Eukaryota; kingdom Metazoa; phylum Arthropoda; class Arachnida; order Araneae; family Araneidae; genus Araneus; species Araneus ventricosus. The sequence goes on along the minus strand of BGPR01014069.1, from coordinate 19,797 downwards.
TGTGAATGTGTAACTAGATCACTGGAAGGCAGCCTATATTTTAATTGAGAAGGCTAATCCTAAGGCTAGAAATGCTGTTCACAAAAAATTGCAGGTACCAAATAACAAACAAAATATGATGTGAAAACAATATTGTACAGGCAGAACTATTCGTTTGCATGTCCGATTCAATAACGTTATGCAAGTCACATTATGTTGGAAGATTTTTAGTATTATTTGTAGTTAAATATTATTGAACTGTATCATATCAATACTAAAAAATATATCTTGGCTAGTTACTACTTATTTCCCTTCTTCGTGACGTAAAACAGTTGCTGGCTGGAAAGTAATGTAGTGGTTGAATTATAACTCACTCAGCTTTTAACTTTTTTGTAAAAATCTTTTTTCTAACATTTATTTATTATTATATGTAATTTTATTCACCATGTAATTTTATTAGCAATAGTCTAAAAGGATGATATTTTTTTGACTTTGATGATGATAATTTCCTTTGTATATGGATTGCTACAACACAGCAAAAACTTATCTATACGGTCGCGCGTATCTCTGAAATACAAAATTGCAGAGTATTATTAACGCCTCAAATTCCTAACAATGGCTAAAAGTTCGTCTAAAGGAGCTGGTAAAATGCACAATGTCATGCTTCCGTAACGCTGTCGTAAAAAAATTTAGAACGAAATTCTTTTCTAGTGTATTTCTCATGCCTATCTACTGCACGCGCGCCAGCTGGAAGGTTAAGGTTCTCACTTTTTACCGTAACAAGTTCTCTGTTTTAACGATTACAGAGAAAACGCTATTTAACATTTTTTTGTCTAATTGCATTCGACTGTAAGGGCCAAATGTGATTCATCTGCCTAAGAGTCAACTAAAAAATAGACAGCCTGGTCCCAGCCAATTTCATATTAACCAACAGTAATTGCATTACAGATAAAACAATGAAATATTATATTTCCATTAAGAACTTTTAACATTTTAATAATTAAAAAATATTTGAAAGGAAAAACTTTGTATGAACTCTTGACAAATTCTGTGAATAATTTAACAAAGGAAATTAAATTTTATTTTGATTTATTTATTCATCGAAGACAAAATTCAACTCCACAAAATTTTTAACACCATTTTCTTCATATTCATTGAAACCGAGTTTTAGAACTTTTTAATTGGTTTTTATTTAAAAATGATAAAATACCTACATCCGTGTAATAATGCAATGTAAACGCTATTTTTTATATTTGAATTTTGAAATATAAATTTTTTCTAAAATTATCATTCAGCGTTCTTGATATACAATGTAATCAATTTGAATTCTATGGTTTACAGAAAAAATCTCTATTTGAGAAAATTTTTTGAACAAAATTTTGATTAATAAATGATAAATATTTTTATAATTTTTATTTCATGATTACATTCAGTAACGTCTCCTAGACTTATCAATGACTACTCTTCAATTTAAAATCAGACAGAACTGCAAAAGTAGTTTCTGAATAATTGAAATGCAACCCCTATCTTAAAAGCCGTTAATTTCTCTAATTTCGGTTTAATTTATTTTACTTTTTCAAAGCATGCTTTTTCTTCATAAAGACGAGTTCTGTGATAAATTATGCTTTTTCAGTTTTTTTTTGTATTTAAACTTTTTTCAAATAATTAAAAAGCTTTTAAAATATTTTACTGTCCTTGGTAATCATTTTAGAATGACGTTTGTTGGCTCTCTGTTTTCGAATAGAGATACATAGTTCTCCAAACACAAAACGAGATTGGAAATTTATGATATAGTCTTCTACGCTTTGAAGTGGCATTTCTGGTATACTCTGCTGTTTCAAAATATATTATATGCTGTTGCTTACATCTTCATGTATATGTTTTCAAAAAAAGATGCAAATGTTCTACTCGTACTTTCATCGCATTAAAAGAGCTTAAAAAGTCTAAACAAAATCATAAAATGCCATAACAAAGTAAGAACTTTAGGCTATTTGTCTACATCTTCGCCACCGACCTTGATAAAATTGTCGCACCATGAAATCAATTTCAAGAAACCATCCTGTTAAAAATCGGTGCCTAACGAACGAAGGACGTTTTTCACATCCTGTCTCAGCTCTTCACGTCTCACCTTTCAGGATCATTCAGGATCATCACAGGCGATGAATATGAGTGCAAAACTTTACCTCAGATACCAAGTCCACCTCAATGGAGTGGAAACACCCAAGCTCACCCGCAACAAAGAATTCCAAGTGTCGCTCTCCGCAGGGAAGGTTGTGCTGATAGTCTTCTGGGACGCGAAGGGTGTCATTTGGATTGATTCTTCACTTCAGAGACAATGAATGTGCTAGGATATTGGGACACCCTCACCAAACTGATGTCCTCCATTCAACGCAAGAGTCCAGGGCTCTTGAGTCGAGGCATTTTGTTCTTAGACGATAATGCAAGATCCAACACAGCAAGGGACGCAAAAGAAGACATTCGTCGCCTCGGATAGAAGAGATGGGATGACCCAGCGTACAGCCCTGTTCTTGCCCCATCAGACTTTGAACTTTTTCCAGCATCGAAATAAGCACTATTGGGACGTCACTTCCGAAACAATGAAGAGGTGCGGCGGGCTGTGACGAGCACCTTTCCCTCTCTAGGCACTGATTTTTACCAGGATTTTTTCTTGAAATTGTTTCACTGTATGACAAATGTATCAATGCCGTTTACAAATATGCGGAGAATTAGCCGAAATTTGTACTTTCTTATGTCATTTTTTGTGATGATTTGTAATAAAGCTTCCTTTTAAAAAGCATGCTGGAACGTACTTTCGGAACGTCCCTCGTATTATTGAAATGCATTCCCAATGGGAGGGCGCCACGACTACGTGGATGAGAAGCCGCCGGATAAGTAAGCGGAGTCTTGCTTCCGCGGCGAGCACAATAATGGGACTTAACCTCTGCCGGTGACACTGAGTGCCTCCTACGGGAAAGGTCGGACCATGATACACCGGATGGCTTCGCACTAGGTCAGGGTGATAAAGAAATGAATTAGAGAAATTTATGATACATTAACCTTTGATAATTAGCAGTTTATACTTTAGTAAAATATTGTTTTATTTTAATTCTGCGCACTCCCCTATTTGTTTCTAATAACGGAAACAAAAAATGTCATCTTTCAGCCATGAACTATCTCTCATTTGAAGAAAAACAACACTTTTTATGTACCTCTGCCTATTCCGCTTTTCGCTAAAATATAGCTAATTTCCTTCCTGTTACGTCTGGTTTCGTATGAATCTAGTCTCCTTCTTGACCAAATTCCCTTTATTTCTATACTAAAAAATGCGCAAATAAATTAGCAGCATCCCGAATTTCTTGATGAAAATCATGTCTCGTCTCTTTCTCCCTGGGGCTTCTCTCTAATTTCTTCATTTCCCCCAAACACAAACTTTTGTTCAGTGAAGTCTCCTAAGTTATATACAGATACGAGGACTTTCGAGTTTATGCGTAAGAGATCCTGAAGCTGTGATTTTAAAAAGCGGGTATTGGGCTTATTTGCACTGTAACGGATTTCTTTTACTGTGATGTCTGGATTACTGTGTTTACCTTTGTTTTAAGATCTCTGATGAAACTTCATGCTAAAGTGTTTCTTCACTACTGTAGTTCCACTTTAGGGAAGTGAATTTATCACTGGCATTTTTTGTAAGCTAGAAATTACAATCACAACAGAACCTTAAAAGCATTTATTGTAAGGAGTTTAATTTAGAATTGTGTTTGAGGAAGTAAAATAAAGTGCATTTAGTTTAAAATATGTGCCAAGGGCTCTGTAATAATCAAACACTAATTCCTCAAGAGAACGTTCAAGCCAACTTTATTAAAAGTAAGCGAAAATTTTTTTAATTGCAGATGAATAGTCTTTCTAAATAACTTTCTTTCTTTCTAATCTAACTTCGAAATATTTGATTATTGTCTTTTTCATTGTCCAAATATCCTATAAAAACTGAGATTTTGTAATGAAACAGAAAAGAATTTTGCTTTCCTTTTTAAGGAATTCTAATATAAGATATTTCTTCCTTTTTTGACGTTCTTTGGTAATAACCTATGCTTGTGTTATTTCGACAGCAATAAATATAATTTTAAAATTACAAGACAACTATGCTAGATAAAATCTTAAATCTAATGTAATAATTTATTGAGAACTTAATAACCTATATTTACAAAAAATCATAATTGCAACTTGTTTTATATACACGTTAGAATTACACATATCAACGTGAATCTGTGGTTTGTAAAGTGTCAATTGTTTTTTAGTAAATCAGACACGCTGATTTACATTTTTTCCTATCACTCACAGGTTTTTGACAAACCAAAAATTTGACGGGGCTATTTAACAAAATTAATGTAAAATATTATAAGATAAAATGCATTGTTATTTCATTTAAAAATCAATTTCTTAGTGATAGGACAGTAATAAAAATAAAATTCAATACCACACTATTAGCAGTAAGATTATAAAATAAAACTATTTGTACGGAATCCCAGAAACTAATGCTGAAACACAAACTTTTCTCAAATTGAGTGCATAATTTAAATCTTTCAAAAAGAAAATGCTCAAGTTTTATGATCACAATTTTAAAATAAAATTTTACTTACTACAAGAACAACATTTTATTAGTACAAAAATTGAGAAAAAGAATTTGCCAGGTATTTTTTTCAAGAAGAATCACTTGTTTTATTTATAGATATTTCTGGACTTGTAGATAATTTATCTTCCACCACTGATCATAACCTATCTTACTGAAGACTACAGATTTAAAGAAAGAGACTTAAAAGTTTTTTCCTGCATAATGATAAAGCAATTGTTTCATTTCCTAAAGCTCATTCATTAATTCTGTACAAAAATGTCTTATTTCCTATATTAGTGGGGTAATAGATCAATGGAACAACACTGGATAAGAAAACAATAGTCTCTATGAAAATTTCAAATTTCGGATAAAAGTAACTGATTCCGCAGAACTTAATGTAACCAAAACAAGTCCTCTTACCATTCTCGAACATAAAACTGCGGGTAAAGGTTTAAAAAAAATGGGGACTGCTTTTCATATTCAACTCTACGCAGCTCTGGTCTCTCTTCTTCTTAATTGTTGATTGCTTTTCCGTCTTCCTTTTAAGTTTTAAATTACTTTTTACTATGTTCGTTGATTATTGCTCTCACAAAGTGGAAAAGCAAGCTAATTGGAATAAAAACGAGAACACACTCTTTTAAAAGAACTTCAGGCGGCACTGCAGCTCTGAAGGCCTAATGGACGAGCTGCCACTAGATATATGCCATTCGTTGCAGTCTTTAAATGCTTAGCCACTTTTTCCTAATTAGAATTAATTACGTACATTTCTGCTTTTTTCAATATTAACAAAATTGCAATTATTTGTTTCATCATTAGGAAAATTATTATAAGATGTTAGTTGGTATAAAATTCCGGCTTATTAAAGTAATTTTTTTTGTTCCTAGTAGTGATGTTGTTTGTCACATGTAATCAACAAAAAAATACCAAAATACAAGATTGGTAAGAATATTTTAAGAAATAAGTATTATTATGTTAGTAATACATTTTCAAATGATGGGCATATAAAATTCTGTAGCACGAAAATGGAAATTATATTTCAGGAAAAATAAACGAAAGCTATTTTTTTATTTACAAATATATAAATAATATACGTTTTCATTAATTTAAATCGAAATTGATGAGTTTGGAAACATATTAAATTTAATTGTTTTCATCTTAAGGAATCTAGAATAATGGCCTAGAACTTTCGAAGACAGTCCATCATTTTCTTTCATAATGAACTTAATTTCATTATAAAATCGATATTTAATGAAATCACTGCAAAAATATCAAAGATCATAATATTTAGCTGTGAAATTCCATGAATCCATAACGAAGGCGTCGAAGACAACATGTCATCAACATTGGAGATTTCGCATAATAAAACGGGATCAAAGTGGCTACTTCCAGGAGCACCACATGAGGACGCTGCGATCGTTCAATACAAGGGAAAATCATCGTTTACTTCCGCTCTGTGCGGATTATAACCTCTGTTGTCTATCGATGTAAGTTTGTTAAACGTTATTCATACACAATCTATGAGCGATTAGAAAAAATGAGTTGAGTTAATAATTTGGTCGCAAGCAGAAGAATTGTTTGGGAAAAGAAAGTATGTTATGCAAAACTGATTTCTTATTCGAGGTATTTATTTGACACGGAAGCCGCTGTAATTATTTCTTGACACAGTTTTTTTTAAATAGAATTTTGTAATAGGTCGAATTTTTATTTTGGTCTAATGAAATTCGAATTATCGAATATCCGAGGTATATAACTTCACAATACATATAAATAAGCTATATTATTCAATAATGCGTACTAAGAGTTGCTTGGAATGCAAGTAAAACCATTATTTATTAATCTATCGAAATGAAAGATTTCAAAAATTGTTATGAAAGGATATATGAGATGGCAGGATTATTCCAGTGAACGATAGAGTTCACAGGGGTTTTTATTTTTTACCCCCTACAAAACAAAGTTATTCATTTCAAATCAAATCGAGAGATATTTTACAAATGTCTTGCTAGAAAAATTCGTTAATTTAAAACATGATTTAAAGAAGTTTTGAAATTAACATTAAATTTGTTCCACAATCGAGTCCCTCCAATCTTTCGATAGACTTAAATCCTTGCATTATACAACAATATATCATAATTACTAGAAGAAATTTTTACGATTTCATTTCGGAAATTCTGAGCTTCTGTTTGTGGAACTTTCTCGCTGTCTCTATATTATCGAATCCAAGAGTCACATTTCACATTTTGATCATTAATCCGGATTAAAGAAAGTTTCCAGGGAAAGACTACGAGGTTCTATTTTTTTTTCAATTTTGCAGAAACCGGGCCAAAAAGTTCAAGGCCCTTGACATGTAGTTAACAATATTAATCAATATAAGCGTAATTATTTTTGTTTTATTACCTATTGAAGAAATAAAGCAAATCATTGATATTCAAAAATTTTAGAAACGTCTGTAGTTTTTCTACACATGTATGAATATGAAAGAAGAACGTGCGAGAGTCTGTAGGTGTGTGTGTTTGCATTACGGAGGGAATACCGCTGGACAACTACGAAATTGGGCACAAACATATATATGTAGTTAATATTATATCTACTTAAGGGCATTTTTTGAAATTTTAATAATATAATGAAAAAGAATTCGGAGTGTTTCCTTGAAAACTTCGGAAAATATTAGATCACAAAAATTATTTTTTCACTGACTAAATATTTTTAAAATCTATCCTTCCGTGATACCAATTAATCTGCCGTATAACGTTCTAACATCGTTCCCCCATTTTTCCAATATTTGAAATGTATAATATTGTTGGAATTTCACCCTCCCATCCGTTTCCACATTTATGTCAGATAACTTCATCCATTCAGCTAACAGATGGCGCTGAAATCTCATATAAAAAAATCTTTTAATCTGAACGCTTCAAATGACAAAAAATTCAGCTGTAATTATCGTTTACCAGCTCAAAAATAAAATTCCGAGCTTTAAATGAAAGTAAAAGATCGAATACACCAAAAGGATATACGATTTAAAAGAATGAAATTTATATAAAAATATTTTGCATTAAAATAGTGGTGAAACTTCTATAAACGCATCCAAATGCTTGGGTTTTTTTCCTACGTCTTTTTAATGTAGGAAATGTTTCTAGAGAATGTATAAGTTCTAAAAAATTTTAAGCAATTTTTGTTCAAGCAACACTTTCTAAATTATTTCATGAGCAAATTGACAGTCTCTCACACATCTTTAAAATGGCGCTACCTTTGGGATAGTTGTGCCCCTTTCAATTGAGGGATGTTTTTTCTGAAGGATTGATGAATCAACATGTAAAAACTAACATTCTCGGTAATTCCACTATTCTCCATTATAAAGCCTAGTGATTTAACGTAGGTCATAAGGAAGTGGGAGCCTGCCATCGAATTATGATGTTCGAAAACATTTTATTTTCACTGCTCACAAACAGCTTTGTTGATTTATGTTCAAGGCTTTTACAAGTATCGCTGAAAAAAAATACCGTATCGTATTTCGAACGTCGAAGATAAAGCTATTCTAATAATGAAGCAATATGCATCGTGGAAGAAGGTGATTCTGCAATGTAAACCAAGATTACCTACATCATTTTGCGTTATCTAGACAAAAACACTTTTGATGGTTACATTATTACATTTTTAAATAAATAACCAGTATTGAAATGTATCCTAAATGTTTTTTCACAACTTTAATTCTTTAATTCAGACTAATTTAAACTGAAATTTGGTACCTAGTCATAAAAGTTATATACTGTTTGATGAAATGTAAAGCTGCTGTGCACACTTTCCTCCCAAAAATGAAATATGCATATATAACATAAAGTAAAATAACATTGATTCGGCTATACAATGCTTTTACGAGTATCGCTGCAGAAACAAAAAAATACCGTATGGTATTTCGAACGTATAATTAAATAATATTCATCTTCCTAATCAACTAGTTTCAGAATTTAAAAAGATAACTTTTGTACAACAGGGGCTTCAAACTCATTGCCCACAATGTGTATCTTTGCAGACCTGAAAACATAACAGTATGTAACAAAATTTTTAATAAAAAATTCGTTGCTTAACTTTTAAAACTATAAATTATGCATTATTATTAATAACGAACCATAGCATCCAATGCTGTTTGAAGACAAAATTTAGTGAAATTAGGATACCTGAATTTTACAAATATTTGCCATCCGGGTTTAATGTATTCGAAAATTTGCATATGAAATTATTTCCATGGTTTAAAGTAGTAATTGGAGCTAGCAATTATTTTCAATTTTGAAAGAGAATAAATCTCCTGTAAGATTCAAAATTACTGAAATTCACTTTGGATGTACAGAAATGTATTGTAATACTATAAACCTACCTACATTACATTTTACTTTTTAAAAGATCACGGATACCAGGAACTGATAGTTAATCGACGTTTTACTGCATTACAATGCTTAAGCAGTAACGTAGATGTGTGTGACGTAGGCAGAGTGCACTGGATTTTCTGCCAGTGGATTGTATGTATGCGAGCAAGAAATATATGGGCATTCCATCAAGACAGTAAACTGATAAATAATACGCATGAGAAGTAATATTAGTTTTATGATTTGCCTCAGATTGAGCTAGCATTAGATGTTCCATCCTTCACAAAATACAGGATTCTTATAATTAAAGTTCGTCTATTCTAATGGCTTTAGGGCCATTTCTATGGCTGCAAAGGAAACGAAAACCGAACAACAAGTTAAAGAATAAAAGGAAGAAAAAAATTATTGAACACATATAAAGAAAACCATAAACTGTGACCATAAAATGTTTCTGCACCAGTATTTGATGTGACCTTTGTAAATTTTTTAATTCTCGTTGCAAAATTGAATGTCTCATTTGAGATTTTTTATTCAATTAAAAAAGCTTATGAAATTCAAAATTTTACTAGATGTGGTAGAAGTTGTGCGCTCAATAAAAAAACCGAAAAAAATAAAGCAAGAAAATGTGCATAAAATTGTATTTTAAACGAAAAAAGACTCGAAGTTTAAAAATGATTCAGAACAGCTTTTTCAGTTAAGCTCAATTCCTTCAATTTGCCGTAATAAAATGAAAACACCTCCGGAATTAGCGCAACGCCACTTATTGACGAAAATGTTAACATTTTTCATTTTTTTACTTCCTTTCACTTCTAATCTTTCTTTTTTCGGTTTTTACAGAAATTATCGCTATTTCTACACACTAGTTAAATCCACATTTTTTCATATGCCGGCCTCTGTTTTTTCTCTATAAATATTGTCACTAAGCTTCCCCAACAAGCGAAAATGTGTTTTGAATCCTCTCTTGTTGGATTAAAACTATCTTTTTCAATACTATCTTTTTTACTACCTTAAAACAGTATGGTTTGAATGAAAACGCGCGAATTTCTATGTTTATTAATTAAAACATGCTAGCATAATATTTGTTTTGCAAAAGAAAAAATAAAACGAAATAAAAACAGAAACGATAAACGATTTAATAGTACACTAAACTGTTAAATCAAGCACCAGAAACATATTTCGTTGTCCTGCCCATATTTGAATAATTATTTAAAAAACGGATAAATATGAATAAATATTTCCTCAGCAAACGTAAATATTGCAAAATGAAAAACCGTACAACAAGAAAAGAAAGAAAAAATGTAGGAAAACGATTTTTTTCTGATGTTTATAAATCAAAACTCCAAAACGCGGAAGCTCCCTAAAAAGAAAACCTTTTATAAAAACCATATGCAATAACAACCACTGTGACAGATAGTTATAGGAGATGCCAATAGTTGACGGCAAAATATTTCATTCCTTTACACGTTTTTAAATAATATCATTTTAACTAATTGTAATTTCGGAATTTAAGTGGTCAAAACGGATTCCCTGGATTATTTCGCATCCTTTGGTACTGTTAGTTCGTTTCAGCATTCAGTAGTTCGTGAGAAGATTACTGGATATAGATAGATACATACGTTAGTATACCTTCGGGTTTTAATAGGGATGATATCTAACATTGGGCATGGTGCGCTTGTGAAGGAAACCTGGAAATCCCCTGGTTTTCTACAATGAGAAGGGAAAGACAGTTGCGGTTTTTCAGTCGAGGTTAGTGACTTTGTTTTCCTGTCAATAATACAGACCGTAAAATGATAATAAACTCTTATCTAATTACGAAAAGTGTTTTAATGGATATAATAATACACCCAGCAATGACCGGATAAATGTATTTCTGAAACTCCATCCTGATTTGCCCGTATATAATGACCTAAAATTGTTTATTATAATCAGATATATATAAAATTTATTTTTTTGTATATTCCCCCTAAAGATTTTCAATAAATATATCTAACATTGCGAACGGCGTGTTTGTTAATGAAATATATTGATAAAGTAACCAGTGAGAAAGAATTCCTACCCATGAGATAACTTTACACCAAAATTTCGAAAAATTAAATTTATTATTAAATTACTATATGATCGAAATTTTGTTTCAAAATGTTTCTCTAGTATTCACTCAACGAGGGGGAAAAACAAGAAAACCCTTTTTCGAGAGCAATGCATGCAACTAACCTCGAAATTCTTTCTGAAATCTTGAAAATGCCTGCAAAGTATACCCGTTTTAAGAAACTCAATATATTACATTTACTGTGCTTTATTATATCGTATTCATAATTACATTCGTTTCTACGATAATCCCCTTCATCTTTATGTTTTATTGTTTTTCTTCCATACGACTGAGAAAAACATATGTATTTGACCATTTTAATACAGTAATATCAGTCTTAACGAGAAGTAGTTGGACCTCTCTGAAGCCAAAAGAGAGATTAATCCGGTTAATTGAATGCATGTTTCTAGATTGTAGAAACTACAGTATACAAAGTCCTTTGCTTCTGTTCATCTATCAATGGACTATGTTTTGATCATGTTTTCTGTTAAAGAAATGGTATAGAAAATCTAAGAAATTATAGAAAACTAAAACGCATGCACGTAATTTTATATTTCTGAAACACAAAATTAAACAACAACGCAAAAAATTGCCATGCTTATTATTTCATGAAAATTACGCATTTTGGTGTGAAAACGTCTTTCCGCTCATTACAATGATAGTCGGTCGAACTTTTTTCTGTGACAAAATACTGTCAGATTTGAATCGCTAATAACTACTGGACTAATATTGCGAAAACAATTGTTGAACTCACAACGGATAGATCATATCTCTTAGAATTGTATTTGTTTGTAAGAATTGTATTGTGGCATTGTATTTCTATTGCCTGTGACGTCATCGTACCAATGTAGGCGCATGCGCGTGATTGTTATGAATTAGCTTTATGTAAAGTTATAAATAAGTGTATCGTGGAAACGCGTTTAGACAGGAGGTCATTTTAAAGAGCTTACTAGAAGTATTACTAGGACCCAAAATGACACAATAAAAATATTTATCAAAATATAAGCAAAAATAGGTATTAAATTGAAAGTTTCAAACTCCTCATGTTTTTCATTATAAAATGCAGAGTTTTCTTTCAAATTGTACGAAACTTATAGAATATTTGACAATACATTAAACAAGCTTTGTATTATCTTTGAATTCAAAAATTTGAATATTACGGTAAATATGAGCATTTGTAATAACTGAAGTTTTAATGAGAATGCGCGAAATGTTGTTCTATATACTGTCAACAGATAGCGCCATCAAAAGTTACTCTTAATAAAATTTAAGAAAGTCGGAGTTCGGGTCATCGCCGTAGAATTTTCGTGTGAACGTCGGGATAAAATCATAAAACAAGTGTTTCGTTTCAATAAGCAATTTAATTATGAATCTCTTTAATACAATGTTTACACAGAGTAAAATAATCGTAACAGAATAGACAAATCACAAGCTACCACAAACGCTTGCTACATGCGATAAACTTGTGATTTAATTTTCCGTAACCATTATATTACTCTGTGTAAAATTGTATAAAATAGATTGATAATTAAATTACATATTAATACGAATGATATGGCCAGTTGGGTATAAAGTGACGTTTTGTTGTTGGTGTCCATTTTTTTTTGCATAATTCGAACTTTCCGATTCTTGGTTGACATAATTTTTGCAGTCAAGCTCCATATGCCTCGTGTTAATTTATAGCAAACGTTTACTTTTTTTAAGAGAAATAAATGTCCATAAAATCATTCATTTTATCATATATCACGTATATCACTCAATATAGAAAAATAAAGAACACTTTTCTGATATTAACAGAACTCACTCGTTTTCTAAATGTTTATATTGCGTTTGTTTCAAAAAAAGATTTGGCTATATTAGCCGCAATATGTGTCCAAGACTAATTTACCATTTGTTATAGGATCGCGCCTATTAAAAAAAATAATATAAGTAAAGAATTTTAAAATTGACACTTTGTCTATAAATTATTTTTTCCAAACACTTATCATGTCAAATATTATTCTATTCCCAATTGTATGATAAAGATGTATTTGCTGGAGTAAGTTTCAAATGTTGAGGCTAAATATAATATATACTTGTGCATTTTTAACAATAAAATGCAGTTGCATATTTTTTTCTTAAAAATACAAATTCTACACATTTATAAATTCATTTAAGCCTTTGATTCATTCATTTCATGAAATTTACAACACATGAAGAAAGTGAATATCACCAAATTCTTGAATAAAAATTTCTGAACAAATATTAGTAATGAATTCTTTCTGTGAACGCAAACATTTCATGTTGTAACCTTTACTGTACAGTGATTTACATTATCCTTAATCAAGTTTCTGCTATTTTTAGAATTTATTAAGATTATTTTGCTAAATAATTAATAAAATGATTTAATTTACATTTTTTTAAAAATTGTAATTGGGAAGTTTTCCAAGAAATAGTTGTTAAAGAATGAAAAATTTTTAATAAATGGATCTTGATTGAAAATTTAATTTCGGAATGATTTGTTTAAAGTTTTTCATGTATTCCTGTTAGAAGATTAATATTTCCTGTAGTGTTAGAAGATTATCATATCTAGACAAATGTGTTCCCTGTATTCCCAACCCCACCTCACCCCGAAACACACACACAAAACTTCAGACAGACGAGAATAAATAATAAACTATAGCTGTCTGAATTAAAATTAAATGCAGTCATTATAACAACCGAAATCAACATTCAATTTTACGTATTGCATATTTAATACTTTATAATATTCTGACTGAGAATAATATCGCACCCGTTCATTTTTATATTTTTAAAGGGGTTTTTATGTTTGCTTAGATTAAGTTCAATAAAGAATTAAATATTCTAACAAGATGTTGGATTCATCCTCTGATATCGTGATTTTTCTTTGAGAAATCTCGTTTACTAAACTATACAAAACTTCATTTAAGAGGGCTCAACTCCATATTTGTGTCCAGTTCCTAAAAATCCAAAGGGCAGCGCTGATAAGAAGCATCCTGAAAAGTTCATATAAAACAGAAACATGTTCCCGAAATGTTCAATTTTCACATAAATCAGACTTCCAAATGTCATCTGGTGAAAAGAAAGAGTAAGATGCCATGGAAGAAATTTTAAAGACATAAAATGTCCTAATAGCTTTAATGGCAGTCTAATTTTAAAGGTCTGTTATTTTATTTTCGGCATTCTTGCAATTCATTCTTATGTAACAAATAATAGTGCACTTTTGTAGATTAATATTGCAATGTGTTACAATCAGTAAATTGAATAAATGATGTTGATATATTTTTCGACCTTAATAATTTATCGACTATAGCAATTTATCGATAAGATGATGCATGAAGAGCATGTTGAAGGCAAGGAAGTAGAAGTTGCATATTGAAATAATTTCACATATTTTTGTCAGCATCACAGGGAATTAGAGCCATCGGATGTTATAGATCAGTTTTGATAAACAAATTTTATTAGTCTTCAGAAAATGAGCAATAATACTACGATATAGAAAAATTTTAAAAATTACACAACTACTGTCTAACTTCGTCACATTTTACAACTTTCAAAGTCCTTGCAGGCACGGAAGATATCAAACAATTTCCTTATATTATTTTTCGCCAATTCGCAACTTTCTGCGATAATGGCCGGAAACAAAGTTATTTGTGACATCATAATGTGAATGTAAGTATTTATAAAAGTTTTACCACTATTTAAATAAAATATTTTTCTATTTAATATTTTTTGTTTAACACTAGATCTACAGTTTTCTAGGATTTTCTTTCAATTATATTATAAAAAGCTTGGAGTTTTGTCTCTGAGCTGGTGAAGGAAAATTAAAGGGAACCCTTTGAGGACGACTGTGTTATGTGTGCTCTGGTGTCTCGTAACGTTACGGGTGCGGCCGTCCTCAGAGGGCTAAAGGTGATATCTTTTGAAGGTTCAAGAGAGAATGGATGATACGTTTCCTTCGGCTTTTGAGGTTTCAGCGCTATCTATCAGCTCAATGGATGTAGTTCAATGACAGCCATTTGGAAGCTGGTATTCAGAAGGATTCTCCGTCCTGCCTGAGCATCCGAAGAGAACAACTGACCATCTATCTATAAACTCTACACATATCATTCGAAGAAAATGTGTTTTACCCATTAACGTCATAGTAAATAATTATAAAATACATCTACCTAACAAATTTCATGTTAATAGCAGCTTTTGAGTTGAGCATAATATGTAGAATATTTCAGTAAAAAAATATTTGCTTTAACGATAATTTTATTTTTAAAAACGAGTTCCGTACTAGATGTATTTTTTAACGAAACCTTTTGACCTTGTCATTCTGGAGAAAAAATGCAACTAGAGAAACATGAGTGTTAGAGGTGATCAATTGTTTGTCAAGTTCACTGCTTATCACCAAATTCGATCAGTCAGTTGTTTGCGGTTTTCTGGAGGGCGTTGAAAAAACAGGTGTTAGAGTACTTCAGTCACTTACCCTCACCGGTATACACTGGTAATTTTTCTCCTTCGGCAAGCAAAGAAATAACTGAAACGAGATATTTTACAATAGAAGATGCTTTTTATAGATTTTTTGATGATGATGAAAAGATTGAAAATGATTTTGCTGTTATTTCTCCAGAAAATCAAAAGCTGGCGGCGAAAAAGAAGAAATGTTGATATTTTGAATAATCATAATGATGCTTTACAATGTTGCAGGCACATTATTCAAGAACGGTGGGGGAAAAGTTTTTGTCTCACATTCTTGTTCTATTGAACAGTATAACACAAAAGTGTGAGGAGTTCATACATGCGACAATTTAGCAGCCAATTACAGGATTGGTATCCGTAGAAAATTATAGAAATTCCAATATTTACTAATTTACCCTCTCACCCGGAGCGAGGTGCTCCCGGGCGATCTAAAAAATTCCCCTTAATAGCGACGAAGGCCGGTCTGAGGCGTTTGCTTCATTTGAGGGGAGATGAGGTTCTGAGATGTTCTGAGGTTATAGCAGGGGTGGGTGGGGGAAAATGACAACCCAGGTTGGCAGAGACCAATCCATGTCGTTTCCTCCCAAAAACTCCCGGCTTTAAAAAAAGTCGCCTCGGGATTGAAGATTTAAGTTATGTAACCTTAGCACATGAGTCGGAAATATTAAGATATAACTTTTTTTCTGCTTCTCACATATATTTTGGAGAAAAAATGTAATGCATATTTGAGTGAATATAATTTTTTTTTTTATAAAAAATCACATTTTCCCACAAGTTTTTTGCTGATAATATACAAAGTTTTCAAAAGAATTATATGAAAGTTACAAAATAAATGACGATATGTTAAAAAAGCCTGTTGTTAAAAGTCAATCCTTTGAATATTAAAGGGAATCTGAGTATTTGTAATAGGTAATTTCTTACAGCGAATTTGCGAAACGTGGTATAACTTTTTTTTTTCATAACAAATAGCGGCATTGCAGCGAAGTAAATTTCAGATGAATAACGTTAAATTTTAAAGAGATATCGGTATTGCAGCGAATTAAATTTCAGATGAATAACGTTAAGTTTTAAAGAGATATCGGTATTGCAGCGAAGTAAATTTCATCGGCAGTCTAAGAGAAGCTGAAAGATAATGTTTTCTTACTTGCTTCTTTGAACACGAATATTGAAATTTATGAAATTTGAATATCCTGAATACCCAACTGTAATAATAAATGAAATACATTTAAATTGCAGTTCTTACATAACAATATCAATAAGAGTAAATTCTTAGTAAAAATGTGAGTTCAAACTTCTTTACATGGTCGATAGTTGAAGGAAAACCCATTCAGCTTTTCGGGATATATTCCAAAAAATTTTCAAATATAAAATTATTCTCCTTATATTCTGTCACTCTCCTTTTATATTCTATTTAATTATATTTTTATAGCTTATATTTTCCTTTTTATCGATACTTTTATCTTAATTTCTGGTATTTCTTGCAAATAGTATATAATCTTATTCTCGTAGGATTATGTAAATTTTCTCAAATTCTTAGAATTCACATTTTAGAAATTATTTTTATTGTCTACAAACCTTGTTCCATATTTTCTTGATACTCTTTGAAACAGTTAATTTCAAAGCATATGCAGACTTTTTTTTGTCTGAGCTGCTTTAGCTCGATTGTTTGTAAATAGCAAGTACATCTTCTGTGGATTGTACTGGTCTCTTCTCTTGTGTACTGTTAATTCTAATCTCTCATTTATCTCCTTTTCTGAAAAGTTTAAACTCAAAGGAAGACTGATAAATGAAATTTTTATTTTTCTTCAAACACTTCACAAATTTGTCATCGTTATATACGTAACATGCTCTTCAGTACATCTAGTAAATATCTTCTACCATTTATCCCACCATCTCTCCAAAGAGTAAATATCTACTTATATGCTCGCTACGTTCAAAAATTTCCCGAACTTACTTTATTACGTCCAGTACTTTCGACACAGCATTTGTGCGGATATTGACAATCGTTGCCCATTAAGAAAATTTATTTTACATGAAAGCAGCCATATGCGAAAATATTAGGAGAATCAGATTGTTACGGAATTACCGGAATGTGATGCTTTCACAAGTAATTTGACGTCTGGAGCTATGGAGCATTCTCGACATGGCATACCCGTGACGAAAGATTTTAATACCTGCAATCACGAACCATGTGCATGTGTTCTAAGCATTTAATTCAATGAAACCTGTTCTGACTATTCGTTCACATGATGGTCTTCCTATTTTCTGTTGTAAATAGCAGAATTAATGAACATATAAAAGAATATTTCATAAGGTTAAAACGCAGTAAATGGGGGAAAAACGATTTTTGATTTTTCGATTACACATATTTGCACTTGTGAAAAAAAATGGTCAACGAATTATTTTTTAAACACAAAATTCAGACAAAAAACGATTATCTTGAAAGTATATATATCTAGATCAGCCAATATGCATTACAATACAAATGAAGAAAAATGTGACTTTTTCGAAACGTAGGGTCCCCCTCACTACCTAAGAGCATCTTTTTACAGCTGAAATAGAAAATCTATTATATCATCAAAATTATTAGTATTAAGAAGCTAAAATTTTGCTAAAACTTATACAATAGCCGTCTGTGTATATTACTATTAAAATTAAGTGTACTACTGAAAATTATTTAAGCATTAATTTTGATAAAATATTTTAAAATCAAAATTTAAGTGCAGAATATGTTGAAAATTCCTAAAATTTCTATAGATAAAAATTTAATTCAATGAATATATTATATCTGAAGATATCAATAGAAAATTTTAAATCTTACTTCAAGATTAGAGTCTCAAATTATATTTCCTTATAATTTCGAAACAAACAGATATCTAATGATTAGATTTATTATTCCAGTATAAATTTTGATGCAGTTTTGGAGACAAAAATACGTGTTGTCATTGGGAATTTTGACATTAGTATAATTCTAAATTTGTGAACAACAACTTTTGAAATTATTTGAAATGGATCTAATAGACGTTATTTCCCGTAAATGTGCACTTTTCATTTTAATATAAGATGATGGACGGCGCTGCTAAGTGCTTCGATTTTTTCTGCGTCTATACAAGGCTGGTTGTGGATCTGCGAAATTGAAATGTTTTTTGATTAACATCATTAGATTGGGAGGCTTTCACTTCCTGATGAGATTCCTTAGATCATTCGCTTTAATAATGCAGAATAATTGAATTTCCGAGGAACGGGAAATCTGGCATATTGACGCATAAATCATAGAGATCCTATTCGGACACGCTTATGCAAGAGTCATCAAAGACACATTGTACAGCTATAAGACCACTTTCAATAATAATGGATGGAATAGACTTTTAAAACGCATATAAATATCTCAGGACTGGTCTCGTCTCATTTTTGAAGTTATCTTACGTCATTTGATTGCCTGGAAGAAAATGAAGTCCTTACAAAGCTGAAAAAAGTGTTCCATGAAATGATAGAAAGTCTCAAGTAACAAAAGATAACGTCTCAACTATGGCTGCAGTACTTTGAAATTGTTGCCCTAGCATTGCAGTTTATTCACGCAGAACGCGAACCTTTACCGGAACTGTTTTTAACCAAAGCTTCCAACATTTAATATAAAAGGATATTGAATTTATGCCTTTCCAGTATCTGGATTCAATATGTCAACTGAAGATTTCCGCTAATTTTCTCGGATAGCTTCTTTACTATTCGTCTATCTAATAAGAAATTATGCGGAGTTCGTTCAGATATGTCAATATAGTAGATGCTAATAGAACATGTGTATAGCTTTGAAAAGTTACAAATGGGATATTTTTTAATATTGGCATTCTTAATTGGGGGATCTTGGGGCTGGCCATATCTCAATATGCTTGTAAAGCAAATGAAATTTTTTCAATTTGCTTACTATTAGCAGAAATCAACATGTTGAATTGAGAAGCTGAATACAAATTAGAGAAATACCCTGCCAGAAATTCAAAGCATTACTTAGACAACACCCGCCTTTTATTGATATGCAAGATATGTACTTACTGGCATCTGAAGTGGTTGCTCAATAGAAGATTACCTCGAGAAATGTTGAATCTGGAATTGTCACTACAATATCTGGCTCTCTCAAGCTGAAAAAAAACGTGGTAGCAATGAAAATGCCTTTGCCGAAAGTAGATTAATAAGCGGACAACTTGTTATTGAAGTCGATGCAACGTAGCTTTTCCAGAAAGCCATGCATATTGTATATTCGCTTGGCGAAATACAAGAATGTACCGCATCCCCGCCTGCATGTCTTT
>BGPR01014068.1:17416-40145 GCA_013235015.1 Araneus ventricosus | reverse complement strand
TTGAGTCCACTTTCTTTTTCAGAAAAGAAAGTTCTTTTTAAGAGATGTGTGCTAATGTCATTAAATTTGTCATAAATATTAGTCTTTATTTCGAGTGAGAGAAGGGAAAAAGAAGATTTCTATCTTATTTACTTCAACCATTTTTATTACTCTTATGAGAATGATTTGTAGAATAAACTAAATTTTAATTTTATAATGAGATAATATGCAAATAACCTTAACAAGATAAGTTGGTGCATTCAGTTTTTTATATTTCTATCAAAAAGTAAAAGTCTTTTCTAATGTCATTAAATTTGTCATAAATATTAGTCTTTATTTCGAGTGCGAGAAGGGAAAAAAGAACATTTCTATCTTATTTACTTCAACCATTTTTATTATTCTTATGAGAATGATTTGTAGAATAAACTAGATTTTAATTTTATTATGAGATAATAAGCAAAATAAATAGCCTTAACAAAATAAGTTGGTGCATTCAGTTATTTATATTTCTATCAAAAAGTAAAAGTCTTTTCTAAAAACATAATATTAAAATCGATCATTTTAAAAACAAAAGCCTTGCGGATACGTAAAACTACAGACAATTTTGATATTGTAATTTTTTGCCCTTCAATAATAATTATTTCTACAATACTGTACTTTATTTTTAATAAATATTTCGTTTTCACTTTTCGAAATTAACCGAAACTCCCATGAGTAGCTGAAACACAGTTTCCATTGTGTCTGATTACACTGGACAACAACCATTTTGTTGCCCGTATGATTTTAGCTAATTCTTATGTACTTTCACGCTCTAAATTCGAAAACTCAATCAGAAATTGTCTATTACCCTCCAATTTTATGCAACATGAACTCTCACTAAAACCTCTGTCCACTCCTTTCTTTTATTTGATTTAATGTTGTAGCCAGGATATTTTTTGTTGCCTTTGAGATTTTAACTGAAAATGGTGTTTTCATGGTCACTGAACCCGAATATAATTTTCAAAAACCTCTATAACATACTGTTTTTCAGCAACACTACTCGTAATTCCTTACATATACATAGAAAATGTCATTGAAATATGTCGGATCTTATGTCAAAAATACTTTCCGAAGAAATTAATTGCCGACCAATAAGATAATGCTTGGGTTTGAAATGCTCTTACCCCACTTGTGAAAAAATCTTATGCACTTTATTTCGGGTGCAGTATCGGTGACCAGGACAAATTTGGGCTCCTCACATTGCCTGCAAATCATGTTGTTCTGATATGACCTCCTGGCTGAAAGGGTTTTGTCATATGCCGTTTGCTATTCTAATGGTTTGGAGACAACCGAAAAACCATTCCACAGATTGCTATTTTTTTGACAGATATTTCAGGAATCACGTCGCATTCGAGGCATATAGTCGTGTATCCAAATCTTCCATCAGCAATCAGGCCTGTGCCCCATAGTTCGGAACTATCTATACCGAAACCAAGGGAAACCTGGAGTCTAGATGATATTGTACCTGATTCCGTAGTAGTGAAAGAAGCCGAAGATAACCAGGCTCCCATGTATGCAGATGTCCAAACCTCGCCTATACCTCACTTCATAAGTCAGTCTGATCTCAATGATTTGGTGCGCGATCTTAACTTATCCAAAAATCAGTCAGAGTTACTGACATCAAGACTCAAAGAATGGAATCTCGTTGAGAAGGAAACCAAAGTACCAAAGTACCGTGTTCTTTCCGTAAACAGCAACAGGATTTTCAAGATTTCTTTTCCCAAGATGATGATGTGATATTTTTTAACGATGTTGACTCGTTGTTTAATCCTCTAGGACTATAACATAACCCTCAAGAATGGCGTTTGTTTATATACTCTTCGAAAGTCAGCTTAAAAGCAGTTCTGTTACATAATGGTAACAAGCACCCTTCGATTCCTGTCGGATATGCTGTTCGTATGAAAGAAACATACGAAAACTTGAGGCATATGTTGTCCAGTATTGAGTAAAGCAAGCATTCTTGGCATATCTGCGCTGACTTGAAAGTGATTGCCGTCATAGTTGGATTGCAAGCACCAAGTTTTGTTGCTTTCTGTGCCTGTGGGACAGCAAGGACAGAAAAAAGCACTACATCAAGAAGGTGTGGCTCAAGCGACAGTTCCTCATACCGGGTGTGAAGAATGTAGAGAGCGAACCACTAGTTGCCTCAGAAAAAATTCTCTTGCCTCCATTGCACATCAAATTACGTTTGATGAAGAATTTTGTTAAAGCGATGGACTGTGGAGGAAGTGGATTTCAGTACTTACGTCTGAAGTTTCCAAAAGTGAGTGAAGCAAAAATTAAGGAAGGCATATTTGTCGGGCCTCAAATTAGACAACTATTGAAGGACCCGGTGTTTGAGAGTAAACTGACTGAGAAGGAAGCCGCAGCATGGACATCGTTTAAGGAGATAGCAAAAAAAACTTCCCCGGAAATCACAAAGCGGATAACTACAGGCAAATGTCAATAACTTGATAAAGGTCTACAAAAGCATGGGTTGAAACATGTCGATGAAAATCCATTTCATGCACTCCCATTTAGACTTCTTCCCTGAAAACCTTGGATCATTAAGCGACGAGCATGGTGAACGGTTCCATCAGGATATCTCGAATATAGAAGCTCTTTACCAAGGGAAATGGAATCCCAAAATGTTAGCCGACTATTGTTGGACATTGAAAAGGGATATTACTCAAGCCAAGCACAGTTGACAGGACAAGTACACAAGAAAGTGAAGATTTGTAACATTTTAATATGCCTGTGTAAATATTGTAACCTGAATATGATTTCCTAATGTATATAATAAGAGTTACTGCGTTGCTCAAAAACTATGGGTGATACAGAAAAACGGTTAATAGATTTGAAATCAGGGCACAAAAATACATTGGTATAACCCTTTCTTTCTCGAGCAACATGAGAAAAAAAATTTTTTTGTTGTCCAGTGTTTTTTGTCTACGCACAGTTCAGTGTTGCCACTAAGTGTTAGTAATTTTAATATAAGCTACACACCAGCGATGATTATGTTTAACGGAGCACACGAACTCGAAGTTCACAATCTCCGAACCTAATTAATACTACCGCTAACCCTAACTTAAAAAACTTGATTTGAACCTGATTAATTAATTTCCCTGAACAGATTAATATAAGTTAGTACACCACAGTGATAGTTTCTCGTTCACTTGGATGAGGTTCCAAGGAATCCTTGGATTTTTCATCTTCACATTCGTGTAGATGAAAAATTTTTTATGCATACCTTATTTTCAATTAGCAACATGATATTGCTTTACGCAGTTGATCGATGGCACCTACAAAATGCTTGAACAACAAACAAAGAATGTGCAGGGCCGGATTACCAAATAGGCAATGTAGGCAACTGCCTATGGGCCCCGTAATTTTTTGAGGCCCGAGAATTTTTAAACAATTATTTCCGGGGATTTCATTTGTTTTATAAGGCCTGTGTATTCTGATTTACTGAAATTAAAGTGAAGTATCGTTTAAATCTCAGAACATAATGTCTTTGTATATTTTTCATGTTTTCAAATTCCTTAGCAGGTTTTGTATTAGAAATGGTGTTTAAAAAGTTTTTTAAATTTTTGAACCATTTTATTTAAAATAATATTTAAATTCTAAACTTTTATATTCAAGAAACTAAAACCATTTTTTTTTTAAGATGACGCGCAAAAAATAGAAAGTTTTGTTATTTCTGTTTGTCATAATATTCCTTACTGAAAAACTGCTTATGTAGAGGTTATATTAGAATCATTAAAAAATATTTGGTTTTGGAAGTTGGGGTGGGGAACCCCGAAACTTACATTGCCTATAGGCCCTAATACGTCCCTGAGAATGTGCTATTGGAACATCGGAAGGTATTTTAACCCGGCAAAGCCTGAATTAATTATTTTTTCAAATATCAATTTCTAGTATATTGTTGATAGGATGCTATTTATGTAGGAAAAGCCATTTTTGTTTAAAATTTCAATAATATTGTCAAAAATGCACGAAAGAAAAATATTTGCACTATAACGAAGAAAATTGTAATATTTTAAACCTTTATTTATGGCACCATATGGTACCGCTAGTCTTTCGAGGGTTAAATAAACACTAGGGGGAATGAAGACCCACTTTTATTTATAATTGAATTTATTTGGCCTGGTGCCTCCCCAGGTGTCAAAAGGTTGGAGGCCAGAGAAAGGGAGTGGGTAAGCCGACAAAATTGGAAACTGCTGGGCAGTTTGTGCACTTTTTTTTTAGATTGAGTCCGGACATTAGTTGAAAGGCATATTGCAACTTTGCTCTGGAGTCACTGTTAATTTCCTTCATTTCTGTATCATAGTCAAGTTTGTGACTTGAAGATATATCTTTGTCAATAAAAAAGATTCGTGTTGACCAGTTCCTGTTGTGCATAGGCTGTCAAAAAACAATTGCCAATAGCGCTTGTATTTCCGAAAATTCTAGCTGGCGGCCAGAATCTATTTATGAGTACAATTAAAGTCTGAACTCATGATAAATTTGCCTGAGAGGTAGTTTAAGAAAGAGGGCAAGGAGAGAACTTTGAAAAAGAGCCGAAATTTAACCATTCAAATTTATTTTTCGAGTAAATTTGCAACAATTATCTGTTATTGTTGTCAGTATCATTGTGATTCTTATGATTCTCGATGAACAGGTCTGTACTTTTGACAGACAGAACGCCGCCCCATGTCCTCGTACCTGAAGCCATTACAGACACCGAAACGGTTGAGTGGACATGGGACATTTTTGACAGGCAAATGCATCCTCTCTTTCCATTTGGTATAAGTAAGGTCTTCCTAAATTCTTCTTCGGATACGGTTTTAAAAAAATATTTCACTACATCTCGGACCTCAGCATCAGCTGTAAACTGCAGACCATTCTTTCTTTACCGTCGGGAAGAGTCAAATATGTCTTAAGCTGCTCTAATTTCTCTCTGTCCTTATTATACCAATCTCAACCTAAAAGTCATTAAAAATACTATCCACTCTCAAGTTGAAAGAATCAAAAATATCTGCAACAACCATTCTGCTATTGTCAAAGCCATTGATAATTTAAATATTAATTTAAAACTAAACGGCTACCCAGTACACTACTTTATTATTAATAATTAAAGTATTTATAAAATTTAACTCTCAAACTCTCCTTTGCACTGCTAGTTACTCTGATACTCATCACACACCCTCTTTCATTTTTATTGGCTCACCTGCATTTTTTCTGAACTAAATGATGAAAATAAAAAAAATGAAAATAAAAATAATAAAACGTTAAAAAATGATAATAAAAATTATAAAAATTCATAAAAACATCAAAAAAATTTTATATAAAAATCAAAAATAAAACTAAAAAATAATAATAAAAAAACCCCTAAAAAATTTACAAAAAAATTTCAAATCTTTTGTTAGTGTTTCCCTCACTAGATGGAGATACGTGCACGCATCTATTTGCCTTGTTTACATTGTAACACACGTTTGTTAAAGCGTCACTCCTTTGTTCCAAATATGTTTTAAGAGGTAAGATTTTAATCCCTTCTTTTTACACTTTGTTCTGGAGATTGTCTTTAATTTCTTCTTTGTGGATAAATGTTTTTCTTTCCAATACATTCCGGTTTAGGTTCAGGCCAAAAGAGGATATTAAATTCAGACCTTAAAGTCTTTTTCCTCTACAGAAAACCTATTCCACTTTTGAATCTGCATGAATGTCTGGCCTCTGATGAAGTCATTCACCAGATTCTTACTTCTTGTCGTTGTCTACTATTATTTTTTTACCCTTCCACCTTTTTATTCCCCTTTTTTAATATTTTTATTTATCTTAAGCTGCAGGCTGGTTATGGAAGTGCGGACGCAGATGTCTTGGCAATTATAATAGATCCTCCAATTCTAAAATCCATATCAGCTTTAGCATCCAGATAATGCGACTGGAAACTCGAGTATAGGACGGTTGATCAATTCCTTATGTGGTCAAACGTCCTTCGGCTGGAATGGCGCGGAAGTTTGGAGAGGGGTGACAGTTCAGGTGTTGTTCTTGTCATCTGATGACGGTTCAGTATTACGAAGTCCGTCCCAAAATTGTCTCCGACTTGCTTCAAAACGGGACGTTAATATAACTAAACTAAACCCCAATTCTCTAACCGTGTTAATGTGAAAACATGCTACACTGGGAACACTTGTACTCACTATCCAGGATACAAGGCATAAGCTAACCTTCGTATCTATATTCTCTTCTCCATAAAATATTCTTTTAACCACAACTTAGCGACTTCAGACTTTCTTTCTTTCCTTTTCCGAAACGCAATAATCCTCACTACTGGTTTGCCGGACGAGAGAAAAAAGAGCAAAAGAGAATCGGTGTCGTGGGAAGGTTTACCCGGTGGGCCAGACCGCTGAAAACACGTCGTTTGGTCACTCAGCGGGACATCCGACAAGATGGTCCTCCGATCCAGACACCGGCAACTGTCACTCCGGTGGCGATTTACTGCTCTCCTGCACCTGCGATGCCATTTTTCTCTCCCACAGGTGGAATTTTCTTCTTCCGTCCGATTCCTGTGCCCACTGCTACGTGGCTGGAATCCGCAGAAAGCGTGGAAAAGGTCCTGTTTGCTTAACTCGTATTCTTGTCGTAAAATGCTGACAGCCATAGTGTGCTGACCTCTGGAATGGATCCATCCAGCACTGTGGGGCCCTGGAACTTTCGTGAACTCGTATGCGTTGTTCATGAGAGGTCTCTTCTGAAAGTAAATTGAGTGTATGTGTCACTTATTTCGCAACAAGTTTTCGTTGGAAAATGTTTTCATTGCCATTTGGAATATGCCTATACAATTATTAAGAAAATGCATAGTGGAAATGTGCTTATTAGACATGGTCAGAATTGACTCAACAAATTTGAGCCCCCTGGGCTAGAGTTATTTGGCGCCCCATCAGAACACTAACTAGGAATTTGAACGCCTATGGGTCAAAGAAAACACCTACCTATTAAAAGAATTGAAGAGCACAAAAACAGCCACCTGCTCTCTGATTAAGTCCTTACAATTTGGAAAACAGTAGCCTTTTTATATTTAGAATTGTAATTAAATAATTTTTTTGTTCGAAATTAGAATAAAGTCAGTACAGTTAGTTTGTAGGCGCCCTTGAATCAATGGCGTCCTTGGGGTACAGGCCAATTAGTTAAGAGGATAAAACAGCCCTGGTCATGAGTATGATTAGTTTGTTTGGAAATATTCTTAAAGTTTTGTTGACAAGGTTCTGGAAATGTCCTCTTCTTGTTAAATGAAAAGAACGCCTCCGTTGTTAGTCAACGCATTTTGGTTGTTATAAGGAAAAATGTCTTTAGATGAAGTTTTACGTCATAAATCAACAACTGAATTCTATTAAGTCCAAATATTGTAATGACCTATGCCTGACTAGTAAGTCTAGTAAGCAAATCTAAAAATCGAATATGTTCTAATTTGGTGTATCCTGAAATAGTACACTTTTTTCGATGTTTCTAAAACGAAAATTAGGGGTAAATATTGGAAGAATTTTTGAAACTGCAGCTTGTTTGAAGGAGGGCTGATCATTTTCAATTATCTTCTTTATATTAGCTACAACGGCGACCAAATGATGGCATATACTTTGGAAGTCATCAGAATTTGTTTCGCTGCTGCAGAATTTCGAAATATACGGACGTATTTCACACGGCATATCACGAATGTCTGCAACAGTCATAGTTGTGAATTTCCTTCCATTTCATATATTGTTTGTTTCTTTCTTTTACAAAAGACTGATGTCTTCTATTCTGGAATTTTCCACGTTTGTTTTTGATTTTTCTCGCCTTGACTACTTCTCGAATTTTCAGGAAATAGATTTTGGCGAGTCGTTTCTAATTGACATTAAACCACCCCGTTTAGCCGAAATATATCTCGTAGTTGTTTGTTTGTATTCTGATTGTACTTTTTATAACAACTACTTTTCACTTAGTATTAGGAATTCATTCTTTGTTTTGTTTTTAAATCCTTTTTGAGCTAATTCTTGTACGCTATTTGGGTTCGTTTTGTAACCAAAGTCTGGCTTTAGACCCTCTATATCTTCTTCTTCTTTCTAATCCTTCTGATCTAAATCAGATCAGATCCATGAGGTCGTTCGCCTTCATCACCTCCGACACGAAATCCGGTCGCTTAAGCAGGTCATCATACACCAAGGCAACACAGTCAAGTAGATGTTGCGGAGTGACCTCAATCATGTTGCACTTTGTGCAGATATTGAACTTCTTATCACCACGAGAGAATCTGAGGGTTTTTAAGTGACCAGAAGCTAAGAGAGCCAAAGCTGTTTGGTCTTTCCTATCCCCCTTCAAATGTATAGTAGCACCGGGGCCTTCACTACGATACCATGAAAGATCCTCTATATATTTACAGACCCTCTATATATTTATAACCAGCAGGAGTGCTCTTCCCTAGACCTTTTCGTATACTTCCCAGTAAAAGTATCATCCTCGCTCAGGGACGTATTAAGAGTTTGGGGGCCCCATGCCTGAAGTTCCTGGGGGCCCTTTGAAAGTTTGATGCATATGTACTTGTGAACATTTCATTCGCCAGTTATGATGATTTAAAATAAGATAATTTCGCAAATTTTTAATCACAGTAACTAAATTTTTGTTAATAAAAATTTGTTTTATTATTACACCATTATTTAATTTTAATTACCCGATTAATTAGTTAAAATTAATAGTTGTCGATAATTAATATGTTTTGTGTTCAGTAATTTTTAAATTTATATCTGAAATTCGTGTTTATAAATATTCACATGAAGTATTATCGAAATATATAACTAGGATTCATTATATAAAAGTAATTCCCTTTTTCCTTGCAAAATCAGTTTTAAGTATAACTATCAATTAAATAACTATTGTATTCTACGCAACATTCGGCCAGTTGTGAATCCCAAAATGATAGTTAATATGATTCTAAATACTGAAATATGATAAAGAAAGAAAGATAATAATAAATATAAAATAAAAAAAACGCTTTTGCCAATGCATTAAAAAAGAAAAAATAATTTTTTTCTCAAAAATCTGGAGGTTAAAACAAAAATCGGAAAAGCGTGAGGCGCAGGTAGAAAAGCTGTAAGTAAATTAGAATTGTAATCACATTTATAACATATTTTATGTGATGAATGTTTAATAACATTTCGTTTCTTAAGATAATCATTGTGGTTTTATATCTTTCTCCTATTGTTTTCAGCGCCTCACGCTTTTACGATTTTTGTTTTGACCTCCAGATTTTTGAGAATTTTTTGTTCTTTTTTAATGCATTAGTAAAAGAGTTTTTTTTAATATTTATTATTTTCTAGTTTTTAGTCTTTAATTCATGTCATAATTCAGCATTATAAATATGTTGGGATCTTAGAATCGATTTTTCATGAACTAATTCCAACAATTATTTTATTGAAAAGATCTATAATAGGATAAACTTATTTTTATTTTTATTGAAACATTTAAATTACTGTGTAAAGTTCTCAAAAATACTATAGATGGCGCCACTGAAACCTACCGGGTGCAAACGTAATTTTGCGAATTTCTTTTAAAAATTGATAATTGAGAGCTCTAAAATTACTAAACTATTGCATTGCCATCAAGACCCAATAAATATACAAAATTTTAGAACTCTAGTGCACCAAGAAGTGTGTGAAAAATCGATCACAAAATTCCAACCTTACATACAAACAGGAAACATTTCCAACTTAGTAAAAGCGTTTAAAAACACGAAATGTAATATTTAAATCTTCATACCAGTATAATCGATGCACCTTTTCTCTTCTTCTAGACTTTCTGTGCAACGGTGTGAGCCCAAATCATTTTTATCGTCATCACTTCCAGGTTCTTCGCTAAAAGACCTCGTGACCGAATCTTCACTGTAAAACGCGACTTCCTACGATTGTACGTCCCACAATTCTCCACAACTTATTTTGAACCATTAACTCCAAATTTTTTGCATTTTACGAATTATGTTTAACTTTCGGACACAAATGTATATGACTATCTTAATAGCGAAATGAAGGTTCCCAGAATATATATGTGGCAAGGTAACTAGAGAAAATGTTCATTCAAGCTATGCTTAGGAATATTTAAGACTAGTATCCTATATATCAGGCTTCGAAATTTTATAAGAAAATTATTCTATGTTTTACACATATGTATAGTTAAATAATATTTACTACAAATACTAATATTTCCTTGAATGTTCAAAGTATTTACTTTTAATTTTAATATAATGCTCCACTTATATATTGCCACGCATTGTATAATATGGTTGAAAACTCTAAATGTTATAAGCAAATAACATGCGAAAAAACTGGAGGAGTTCTAAAAAAAATATTTTATCTCCCCGAATATACGTGTTATTTTTACGAAAATTTATGTAAGAATTGCGCCCACCAAACCAAACCATCGATGAAAGTTACAAATCTTTATAAGCTTGCTGTACAACGGTGTGAGCCCAAATCATTTTCATCATCATCATTTCCAGGTTCTTCACCTAAAACCCTCATGACTGAATCCTCACTGTAAAACGTGAGTTCCTACGATTGTGCATCCCACAATTCGCCACAACTGATTTTTAACCATTGCACTCGTATTAAGTCCAATTTTTTTTGCATTTTACGAATTATGTTTAACTTTCGAACACAAATGTATCTGGCTATCTTAATAGCGAAATGAAGGTTTCCTAGAATATGTGGCAAGGAAACAACTAGAGAAAATGTTCCTTCAAGCAATGCTTAGGAATATTTAAGACGAGTGATATTTATGCCCATAGTTGATCATTTTATTTCAGAACTTGAGTTAAAGTTTTATCCAGACTTTTATGGGATGTTACCTCCGAAAGGCCTGATACTATTGAAAAATGCAATTCCTAATGACAATGATATTCATGCAGCTTTGAAATACAATAGGTTTTTGAAAAGACCGGGGTTTCAATTAAAATCAGGATTCAAAATATGGCTAGCAAAATGAAAAAGTGTAGTTAGATTAACATATTATGTGAGAAAAAACAAAAAGATTAACCACGTCTAATTGACAATCTTATAAAGAGGACAAAACCTTTTGAGTAAAAAAATAAAATGAAGCAATTTTAGTTGACTATATATATATTTTTTAAAGTTAAAAATACGAAATATTTTTTCCCCAGTATCCATCAACGATTCCTAGATGCGCACTGGTATATATTCAATAAATTAAATTTAATTAATTAAAATTTAATCAGTTAAATTTAATTAATTATAATTTAATCAGTTAAATTTTAATTAATTAAAATTTATCCGACTAAAGTTTAATTAATTAAATTTTAATCAATTAAATAATTTCACTTAATAAAAATGTAATTAATAATTAATTCAATTATGTAATTCTTAATTTTTAAGATTTGAAAACACGGAAAAAAATTTTTCCTCAGTTTCCTAGATCCGCCCTTGAAGAAACGCATAACATATTTATGGATTCTGTAGTTTTTATATGGAATTTGTAACGTCTTTGGATGACTTAATTTTAGCTTAAGATGGATAACGGGCACAAATAATAAACGAGTACGACAGTAAGAAGTTAGCAATTTTTTGTGCATGTCATGTCATTATTAAACATTTAATTACAAAGAAAAAATGATTTGAAAAATTATATTTTAGTAATTGTTGCGAATTACAGGCTAAAGCGTAAGATTAGAATTCTGTAAATTTCCTTCACTCACAATCCCTTTATGGCTTCAAAATTTTATCATGAATCTATTTTCGCCATGAAAATTTTTCTGTTTCATTCAAAGTTAAAAAAAAAAACAATAATAAAAGAGAAACTGAACTATTTAGTGAATAGTGACTAAAAAAAAATAAAAACTAAAGCCAGTTCTTTGGGAAATTTGGATGAAATCTTTCAAACAAGTTAATTTTCTTTATATGCTTTGCTTTAAAACGTTGACAAATCTGAAAGAAGAATGTCTTTAAAGAATTTTCGCTATCCTTTTATTTTTCTGCGTAACCACATTTAGGGCCGCAATCCTTTATGTAGAACTGTGATGAATTTTAGAAGAAAAAAAAAAATCAGTACAAATTTAGAAATATTATTATAATAAAATGCTCTGTTATTCAATCTGTTATTAAAATTTTTATAAATTGATAAATATCTGTATATTGATAAATATTTAATGTTTGAACGTTTTCAATTTTTACGAATTGTAAATTAAGCAAATGTAGCATTTTATACCGTAAATTATTTGATTTACTACCTATACGCAGTAGATAAAATAAGATACTAAATTTTTTACTTATATTTATTTACTTATAATTTTGTTAGCAACACAGCTACTTATGACAATGTTGATATATTTATAAGTTCCACTTAATTGTAATTTTTCAGTGAAAATGAAAAAAGTTTACGTATTTAAGTTTGAAAATTGTTGATAAATTTCTATCATGATCACAGAGGGCAGCACGAAGCAGTTTAGAGAATATTTTGAGTAATTTTTTTCCGCTTCCGTAGAAAGAAATACCCTTTTCTGCAGATTTCTTTTTACTTATACTGCTGCCATCTGGTGATAATAAATCAACCTTCTCATGACTCTTGATAAATTTTTAAATAAATCCTACCTTGGAAATAAACAGATATGTAAAAATTAAATTCGTCTTAGAAATTTAAATATACACACGCAACTATGCATTCAAGAACTCTGTTTTTTTATTTAAACCTTATTGTCAACCTCATAAATTCTTAGTGTTACTACTTTTTTTTTTAATATTATTTCTTTAACTTTCTATTTTTGCTGCAATTAACCTTGCGAATTTTTTTTAATGAAATCGATGCAAATATTTGCGTCCGTTTTCATGAAACCCATGATGCAGTACTAATTTTAAATCCTACACTCATTGGTCTCATTCTTGTCAAATTTTTTCCAACTTGAACATTGTTAAACAAAATTCTAACAAAACTAACACAATTTACCCA
Organism: Araneus ventricosus; assembly: GCA_013235015.1. Classification (NCBI taxonomy): domain Eukaryota; kingdom Metazoa; phylum Arthropoda; class Arachnida; order Araneae; family Araneidae; genus Araneus; species Araneus ventricosus. Next base: position 27,185 of record BGPR01014068.1, on the reverse strand, counting down.
ATTTTAATACTGTTGAAACTTAAAATTTTTTCTATAAACTTAAGTTCCAAAATTATAGTTTAAAAATAATACCGTCTATGTTTTTCATGTTTAGATGGCCAACGCAATATAATTGGCAAAATATTGCTAAATTTTCAATGGATTTAGTAGAATGATTCATTCAATTATATTTTTGTCTTTGATTTATTTATGCGTTTCGACTTCGAATTTCAATGGTATTTTATTAAATAATAAGCAATGATGTTGCTTTTAGATGCATCTATGAATAGTCCCGAAGGTATATTAATTTAATATATTTTCTTTCTTATTTTAGTATTTTGGAAGTTTCGTGGGGAAGGCAGAGCTCCCCGCCCCACCCCCAGTGTCTTTATGAAATAATGGACTCATTTCAAGAACATCAAAAGAGTTAAAGCAAGAGATAGAGTAGCTATTCATCTAGTTTAAACTTCAAAATTCTCCTTTATGAAAAACCTAATATGTTAGAATTTCGTTGTTTCTATATGCAAAACAGTTTTATGAAAATATCTTGTGAAAAAAAAAAAAAACAGAAATCTTTTCATTAAGCGAAAAATAGATGAATATTTGTAAATAAAGTCAACGGCAAGAATTCGATTTTCATGAAAATATCATAAACTGCCAACAAAAATGTGCAGACATTTATATAAATTTATTATCACCGTATGGTCACCTCTTTGAAAGCTCTAAGGATAGACGAAAAGCAACATTCACCATTATGAATCTGTCATCATTCATTCATCATCTCATCATCTGAATCATTCTGTCATGGCAATACAATTATAAAAAATTATAATATAAAAAAATTGCATAAATATATAATTTTTAATTATTTATTTCTTCCCTGGTGTAAAATAGGTAATACCGTGGGGCCTTTGACTGCATTTCAAGCCTGTGACTTACCTTACATTAAAGTAATTACCAAATGCACTTGGATTAAATGATCGAATATTAAATATATTTTCATTGTAAACCATTAAAAATGTTTCAAACATGGAATATATATCTCTACTAATTATATCTTTAAAAAAATATTGCTTGTCTCACAGAAATTCAGTCTTGTTTATTTAAACAAAAGAGCAATAAATGAAACCCAAAAAGAAAGTAATAAAATGCAACGTTTAATATTTGACGAAAGCTAAATTTAAATATAAGAAGACATATCACGTAACTGTGACGTCAAGATTAGTTTACATGACGTACAATTAAGTGGGAAATGTCAGAAAAAACCTAAGAACTCTTTTTCTTATTTTTTTGTAGATTTTATTTTGTTCCATTCCAATTAGAATCCAAGATGGAAAGTGGCCTTTGACGAAGTTTTCCAGAGGGATTCTTCCTTTCTTGGTTTTTCAGTCGCATGTCGTCAATTTTGTTGCGTTTTAATGTCTATTATAGTTTTGTTTTTTCGTTCACTTGTTTTAATATCTTTATCTGGTGTATCCTTTTCTTTTACTTAAATCACTTTCAAAGAGCTCCTAGGTCGCCTTTGCCTTTGTGACTCTATGTTCGATTGTAAAATTGACTAGTTTCCGCGTACCTGATCTTCCCTAAAAGTTTTCAAACGATCTTTTGAGACAGCCTGTATACGAGCTGGTATTTCGTCAGTGAAAACACGAGGCGTGTTCGAAGAGCAAGGTATAATTAAGGTTACCATCAGTGGCAGCGATTGGGTGACGAAAGTGGGGGCAAAAAATTTAGGCACACTTAAAAGTACCCGTAGACAACAAAATTTAAAAATTAAGTTACAAAACTAGCTAGCTTCCCTTGGCCCAATTATTCTTTTATAATTTCTAGTTTCAGGCAGTAAAACGAAATAGTAATTTAATTTTTTCCGCAACAACAGGGGGAGATGACTGCCCTACCCCCTTCTGAGTCGCCGTCACTCACTAAAAGTTTCTATAAAATCATTATTTGTAACATCAGCACAGGTCTACAATTAAACCAAAGTGCTTTGAGAAAATTGAAAAAAGCTTGACTTGTTTAAATTAAAACAAAAAGAGACTAGCCGCACTCCGGGCGGGTTCGCGGCCAGCACCCACTTTGCTCAGCACTACCCCTGCCACCTGGCTGCTTCGAGGCTCTCAGCCACTACTTTTTCAGTTTTAAATACTGCTTGAATATCAGTGGAACGGATCATACAACCATAGTAGATTTCATATTCTTTGTAGACAACAGATTCCTTTAAAATTGTAAAATCTTTCAATAAACCTCATCTCGTTGTAATGTTTTGTATAAATTTCTCACGAATTTCGACACGAAAGTCTTCAGATCCATAAATACAGAATGATGTCGCACTAACTAAACAGTTTCCACTACTTACAATTGGTATTTTACCATATTTTTCACACGCCATTGTGATGGAACTGTTGGGATTTACATACTTAAAATAATATGGTAAAACCTTCAGACAGTTTGCCAGCCCCAACCACTCGACGGATTTCGATAATTTTTATTTCATATTAAAGCTTATGACGTCTAGATATGTCATCAAGAGACGCCTACCCCTCTACCAACTCCCACCATTTTCGAACGAAGTCGAAAAAACACTCTCCCTCTGTTCATTGTCTATGGGTAAACTTTGCAGAAATTCCCCAGCCCCAACCACCTAACCTATTTCGATAATTTTTTTATATGAAAGGTTATGACGTCTAGATATGTCATCAAGGATCGCCTGTCCAGTACCACCACCCTTTTTCGAACGAAATCGAAAAAACTATTTCCTAATGTGCATTCTCTATGGGGAAAAACCTTTGGGTAAGTTCTCCAGCAACAATCAAACGACCGATTTCGACAATTTTTATTTCATATGAAAGCTTATGACGTCTAGATATGTCATCAAAGGTCGTCTGCCCCCCATCAACCCCCATTTTCGAACGAAATCGAAAAAACACATAGAGAATGTATGGTGGAGAAGCGTTTTTTCTATTTCGTTCAAAAATGGGGTGGTGGGGGGCAAGCGACCCATGATGACATGTTTAGACGTCATGACCTTTAAATTAAAAAAAAAAAGTGTCGAAATCCATCTTGTGGTTGTTGCTGGCGAACTGTCCAAAGGTTTTTCCCCATAGAGAATGTACAGTGGGAAAGAGGTTTTTCGATTTCGTTCGAAATTAGGGTGGTGGTCGGGGACAGGAGACCCTTGATGACATATCTAGACTTCATAAGCTTTGATATGAAACAAAAATTGTCAAAATTGAGGTTAGCGGACTCGATGAAGAATTTTTTATGGGGAAAAACCTTTGGACAATTCGCCAGCAACAACCACCCGACCGACTTCGACAATTTTTTTCATATGAAAGCTTATGATGTCTAGATACGTCATCAAAGGTTGTCTGCCCCACACCAACCCCTATTTTTGAACGAAAAGGAAAAAAACATATAGAGAATGTATGGTGGAGAAGTGTTTTTTCTATTTCGTTCGAAAAATGGGGGTGGTGGGGATCAGGAGACCCTTGATGACATATTTAGACGTCATAACCTTTCAAATGAAAAAAAAAATGGTCAAAAGCGGTCTAGTGGTTGAGGCTGGCGGACTCGGTGGAGATTTTTTTTACCAAATTATTTTAAATATATAAATATTTTACTTAAATCCAATCATTGAATAAAATATAAAAAATATAAAATATTGAGCTAGAATGCTTGTACTAAATCAGGGGTGTCAAAATGAAGCGCCAGCCAATTCCAAAGAAGCGAGGTATACGTTTACGTGGGCCACCAAAAAAATATATGCAGGTTCATTTTGAAAACAGGGTATAAAAAAATAACGAGAACTGTAAAGTTAATGTCATCTTCCTGACACTTTGCATCTCTTCTCTGCTAAAATCTTTCCTGCTTCGGAAGATATCTTGGCCGCAGTGGTAACTCTCAAAACTGACGCAAAAAGAATGTCAGTAATTTTGGATCTTACAGGAGACAAATTCTCTTTCAAAAGTGAAAATAATTGCTCGCGCCAATTTCTACTTTCAAATATCGAAGTAATTTCAAATGCCATTTTTCGAAAATTTTCAAGCCTGCATCGCAAATATTTGTGAAATTCAGGCTTCAAAACTTCACTTGATATTGCCTTGAAATCTGAGCAGCATTGAACCTCGACTAGCTCTGTTTGCGTACGGTTATATACCGATTTTATACCTGGGGAGAAAGTCGAAGAAGGCAAAGAAAATTTTTCTTCCAAACTGTGATAGGTATTATTTTATTATGGACTCCTAAAATATTCACTGTTAATTTCAGGGAAATCGGTGTGTCGATGTAACAGAACTAGTAATTAGTCATTGGCTAATGCTGTGATTCGTTATTATTAATGATCCATAATTAGGAGTTTTAGAAACTAAGCTATGAAAATTTTTACTAAAAATTTTGTTCCATGCTTTTATGCTCGGTGGGCCTCGAGTTTGACACTCCTGTGCTAAATAATATTATTTTAAACAGATATCTAAAGCAATGCAATCAATTACTTTACTTAAAGTAAGTTACAGCAGAAAATAAGCTTCTCGAAGTCATAAGTTTTAGTCTTCTAAGTCATAGACCAGATAGACGCAAACTCTCCACTCTATGCTGAATACAATTGAACTGACTAGAGTCTAGTAAAGAACTACTCGAGGGTACGATGAATAATTCGTGTTTCCATGAAAAAACACATTAGTTTCAAAGTAGGTGACCAGCTACCATGTGTGATTTCACCACGAGGGTCCCCCTCACAGATCATTAGCCAACGAAGTATAATATCATCTATCTTGTAATTTATGGCTCCTCCGGAACCTTCAAAAAGATTTCAGAATGAAAGAAGACGCTCACTATGGAGCTTATTTTGATGACAATGCATTAAAACAAGTGTAAATGTACACAATTCCATTAATGACTACTTAGGCTTCTAGAAAAAGCCTAGATAATTTCAAAAGCGCTATTTTCCCTTTAACACATGTCGCGGTGATCAATCATACGCATTGAACAAAGACGTTCTTTTTACCGATCTCACTAGTGGTCCATTAAGAGGTGCGGAGTCATCTTAACGCGGGCGAGGGTGCAGGCAGGTAACATTGATTGCAATTTCGACGGTTTTCGTCATTTTTAGGCATTTCAAGACATACAGCTTCAAATTTTCCTGAATGTCAGAGGGATAATTGAAAATCAAGCATCAATTATCACTTATTCAACTTTCCCGGTGTGCTTTGCCGGTTTAGCTTTCCACTGTTATTAACTTTCCACTGTTTCCACTTTTTATAATTCCTAGTTTTGGGCCGCTAAAATAGAAAAAAAATTTAATTTTTCACGAAATAAGTGGGGGAGGGTTGTCCCCTTCGCCCCCCGAGTCGCCGGCATTGTTTAACATAATTTGTTTGGTTGAAATCCGGACAGAAGGGAGGGGGAAGGGTTGAAGGGTCTTGCGGGGAGTCAGAGTACAGAATGAAATTCTAATAGCTGCCTACTAACAACCCTCTTTCATAACACTAGCACAGAGTTTGAGGAAGTGAAAAAAATTAAAGACATCAGAATGCAAAGAAGATACAATTTTTATTAATGTTTGGTAATTCAAAAATTATGTTGATGAAAAACAGAATTAAAACGAAGCTGCCAAAACATTTAATTTTCAGTTTGAGCTGGGTCCTGAACAAGGAGGTTCACCCACTTTCTCATCAACAATGGATGTAAGCAGTGCAAACAATGAATTTTCTTCAGTTTTTTCGAATACGTCAGATTTTCCCTATGGCAACCAAATTCCTCTCTCGCCTCCTTCGCTGGTGTCAATCCGGACACTAGTCCGGACGTGAGCTTCAAATCCGGACTGTCCTGACGAAATCCGGTCATATGGTAACCTAGGTGTAATGTATATAGACGGAAAGGTAAAGTTTTGATGGGCTTGTTAGCAGTGCTGACTTTCACCTTGACCTGTAAAGTAAACAATGGTATGGAACAACAAACAAGGTAAAACAAACCTATGGCTGTTGTTTGACATTTTTTTAACGCAAAAGGTAAGTGTCCAGAGGATATTCCCAAAAATTGTTTCCGTTTATGGGAATGTTTATGAATCGACAAAATGTAACGAAATGGAGGCATTGAATTTTCTACGGATAAGAGTGATGATTATGGCGAATACGGGAACGGTGTTCTTTGAGGAGCCTCTTTCAAGAGCCTAGGAAGCAATTCTAGTAAATCGAATTTAAAATAAATATTAGAAAAATTTTGCAAATCAGAGAGAAATTCCACAACCGAACTGATATTCTTTTCATTTTCAGATGATGTGAAATCGTTCTCTTATAAATACCGCCGAAGCTCCGGAAACCAGTAGAAAAAATAATTCTGGAAACTTTTAGAGTGCTTTTTACTTTCTCGTATACGAAGTATACAAAGAGAAAGTATTGTAATCGTCAAAAAATTCGAACTCGAGATTTTGACGAATCTCCACGTTTTAGACCTCCCTGAGGCCGAAACACACAATTTTGGAATTATGTCTGTGAACACGATAACTCGAAAACTATTAGAGCTACGGGGATGAAATTTGGTATGTGATCTTTACACACAATTTGTAGTTTTTTTTTTATCATATTTTGGACAAAATCCGTCAGCGGGAAGTCTGTCTGTCCGCGGTCATGTGAGCACTATAACTCAAAAACATGAATAGCTAGATGGATAAAATTCGGTACACAGTTTTATCATCATGAATGTAGGTCCGTATCAAAGTTTGGGCCAAATCCGTCAAAGGGTTGACTGTCTGTCGGTCTGTATAATCGCATACTTGTAAAAATTATATCTCCTAAACCCTTTGGCTTAGATGAATAAAAATTGGTATGACGGTTGCCAATATTAATTATAGATCTGTGACCAAATTTCGCCTCAATCGGTTTAAAAAAAGGTGTTCAAATTGCATAATTAATTTTTCCAATCCGATTCTCCATACACATGCGTACTGGTAGCAATTTCTGTGCACGCGGAAGGATTATGTCACTTTGTCCTTCAGCCGGCAAGAGTGGAAGTGTGTGCTAGATGGGTTTTAATCAGTATGCATCTCTTTGAATTTGATTCTTCACCTAAATATTTTACAATCACTATAATCTGCAATGAAAAACCTTCTGATTTTTATTGGATTCTGGTACAGTAGGTTCGAATTTTTTTATTCACACGGGGGGAGGCGAAACAGCACCTTTTTGGGAAAGTATACGAGAAAGTTTAGAGCAGACCACTCCCGCTGGTTGTAATACCAATCGGGTATATTTGACTGCGTAATACAGAAGCATAATAAAAATTGGACACACTCACAAGTGACATCGTTACAGAAGTCTCTCTAAGGACATCACATTTTTTCACAGTCATGAAAGAATGTCGCAGGGAGAACTTGCCCGATCGTTCGTTTATTTAGTTAGGTTTGAAAGTCTTGAATTTCATAGTATATATTAAGAGTAACGGATGTCATTTTTAGGATGTTCCTGTGAGTCCCGAATCAGAATATAGGGACTTCCGACTGAGTTCCGTTCCGACTCGGTGTCCAAAACAAAATGGACTCGAGTCGAATTTATGTTTCTCGACCATATTTTCTTTCAAAGAAGTTAAAAAAAATTGTACATAAAACACAAAAATCCAATCTATCTACGTATTATTACAGTCACCGGGTAAAACATTAGTCACCCCTAGAGAAATCATGAAAGCATCATTTAATACCGTGTAACTCCGCCTCTGGATTCGGTTAGGAAGCGAGTCTACAAGGTTTTGCAGGTACATTGCATCCAGTTTAAGTCACTCGCTGAGGATTTGATCGCGCAAATCCACCAAATTGAGGGGATGCTGATTTCAGCGTTTTACCCGCTGTTCCAACATGCCCCACAGATTTTTCATGGGGTTTATGTCAGGTAATTTTGCAGGCCAATCGAGATGCAATAGGGTGTGTCAGTGTTCATCAAACCAGTCACATATTTTTCCAGTCCGATGAACTGCGCTGTTATCATCTTGAAAATAATGGTAACAAGAGCACACTCATCATGCAGATGTTGACTGAAAGGCAACACCTGATCATCCAGAATGTTAAAATAAACATTCTGGTTCATGTTCATAGTCACTGCAGTGAGCCGGTCATAATACGATTCATCTGTGCTTGCGCACTAGTGTGACTATTTTTTTGTCCGGTGACTGTATTACGCATAATACCCCAGTAGCACAAAGACATTGTACAATATTGTACGATATTGAACAATGTTCGCAATATTGTATAATATTGTACAATATCATACAATATTATATAATATCGAACAATATTGTACAATATTGTGCTACCTGGGTATGACAGTTATAAATTGACAAATTTAATGAAAATATTATTTAAAATTGATTAAATTAATTAATCAAACATTAATAAAAATTCTTCATATTGATATTGGACAGGATTCAGGCCACAAAGGGTATACTACTCATATTGGACAGGATTCAGGCCACAAAGGGTATACTACTCATATTGATATTGGACAGGATTCAGGCCACAAAGGGTATACTTTTGATTTATAATCTTACCCTTGACAGAAAATCTTGTCCAATTTGGAATCTTTGTGGCGAGTGGTCTTCGATAAAGTTCGCCATTCGATTCCTCATTCATTTCTTCCTTTCTAAACATTTTTTACTTTCTTAATTAATTTTTATGTGTTTTAAATATTATCGTTTTAAACTTCAGTTGATGCAATCATTTGAGGCTGTTGCGTTAGTACGCTTAAAGATGTATTGTCATCGTTTTTGTTTAAATCTTCTGTTTCTTATCTATACTTTTCTTTCTTTTTTAATTTTAATTTTTGTTTAGTATATCTATTACACATAATATGAAACATGCATAATGCGTACTCTATTGTACGTTCGGTAAATAAAAATACAACCTGCGATTGCGTTCTATTTGGATATTTGAAATTTATTTTTTATGGTTGTAAGGACGGATGGTCGAAAGTCGAGGAGAAGTAATGAAGAAGTCGTAGCTGTTGCCATCTAACGACCATAATCCAAAACTCCTTCATTTATTTTCAAGGGTTTTTTTGCATGAGATATGCCCGAAGACCTCTCCAGTCAGAAATGCTACTCATTCAACTCATAAATGCACACATGGGTAATCACAGAATGTTGGGGTGCATCTCCCTCTTCAGCATTAATCACCTTCTAAATTCAATCCTGCCATCCCAGACCCGGCCTACACGCGACGCGATTGCACGATCCGAGATAAATATATTTTAATTGCCATCGCCAGGACTCCATCATCAATTCGGCGGGGAGGCTCTTCCCACTTTGGGCCGGGGCCAAGGCGCCGATCGGGAAGAGGGCCGCATTCCAGGTGAGCCGAGGGCCACGTGGGGCGAATTTGTCATCACCCCACCTCGCACTTTTGAGTAATGCGTCTGTCATCCACCAGAGGCAGGTTTCCCCTTTGAGGATCGCCCTCCATCCGGCCTCGTTCCGAATGCCTCAAACGAGACAGATGCGAAGTTAAATGCGGGAAGAGACGGTCAATGGAGTTTCGAATGGGCCCGAAGCAGTGGCAGATCCTCATCTCAGAAACGCTCAGCGACGCTAAAGATTTAGACCGAGAATTAGAACAAATATCTAAATACAGTAGAACCCCGGGAATCCGAAGTTATTGGGGCTGACTTTTGTTCAGATTCCGGGAAATTTGATAAAATACTCTAGATATACCAAATGCAGTAGAGTACTGACTCTGGGTGCTCTGTGAAAGTGTACGGAAAGAGCACGCGGCGTTTCGCATGGTTAAAAGAAGATATCTGAGTTTGTTTCT
>BGPR01014068.1:185-17406 GCA_013235015.1 Araneus ventricosus | reverse complement strand
ATTCGATAAGACACTCTTGATATACCAAATGCAGTAGAGTATCGACTTTGGGTGCTCTGTGAAGGCGTGCGGAAAGAGCACGCCGCGATTCGCACTAAACAGTGGCAAACGAGTTGAGGGTAAAAAGAAGGTATCTGAGTTTGTTTCTAATAATTAACACCTTAAGTCTGGCGCCCGTCATATTGACGTGCATAGAATTACCGCATTTTTTGGCTTATAAATTAAAATTTAATCATTAATTAGCTTCGTAATTTGACGCAAAAATGACGTAGAATCCATAAGCATCTCAAGTATTCTATGCCTTCTTAGATGAATGAAAACGACAGCCCCTTTCCAAACAGGATGGGTCATCTTATCAGATAGCAAAAAAGAAATTAAAATGCGATCCTTAAGGGGTTAAGTTGCTGTATTCATTCTTAAAAACCAATTCGAATGCTTCTTTTGAGCTAGGAATAATCATTAGCTTTGTTTCTGATTCGTAATTGTTATTTTCCCTTCATTTTTCAGTCAATATTTTTCAGAAAATTAAAGAAAGATGTTTGGATTTTCCGGAATTTCGGATTCCCGGGTTCTACTGTAACGCGTAAAATCCCCCAGAGACAGGTTTCTTAGTAATTTTCCCCTCTGAAACTCAGCCGTGTTCCTTTTGCCTACCAGGACATATCTAAAGTCAAATGCAGAATAAAAATTCAGCGGGGTGTTTGGTCCAAAGCTGTGGTGGTTCCTCATCTAGGAACAGAGTAGTATCGCAAAATGTATACTAAAAGTTGAGTTTTATCTTCGATTAACCCTAATTTTTATATTAGATATCATATATAAAATTTTCTACATTTTAACAGTATTGAATGGGCAAGAATTTATATCTGGTCCCTCCTAATTCCTTTTACCTTAAACGGGGCAAATGTGGCGTTGAATGCAGAAGAAACGGTGAATGGAGTTTCGGGCCCAAAGCAGTGGCGATCCTCGCCTCATCTCAGAAGCAGGCATTGCTGTGAAAGATATAGACTCTCAGTAATCCAGCAGATATCAGGGGCGCATGGCCGGATTAATCTCTCTGGGGGCCCTTAGGCAATGCAAGTCTCTGGCCCTCCTTCGCTTTCCACAAGTGTTAAACCAGTATTTTTGTAAACCAGCAAGTTTCGGGGGCCCCAAAGTTGCGGGGCTCTTAGGCAGTTGCATATTTTATCTATTTAATAATCCGGCCCTGAAGATCAGAGAACTGCCGAATTAACGAAAATGCTGGATTAGGAGAGGTTCATTAAAAATGAATTTTAATAGCTAAACCTATGTTTATTGCACGGCATATTGAAAAACAGACAAAATTAAACAGAAAATTATAAAATACATAATAAATGTAAAATAATTCAGCTCATTTAAAACAATTTCACTCAAACAGATCGAGAATAAGAGAAATCCCCGCATAACTCTCAGCATAATTGCATTATAAGAGCTCGTCAATGCATAAAGAAATTGAAGAACCAAATAAAGTGGAAATGAAATCTGGAGTGTATAATCTAATTTAGAAAACTATAGTTTGGTTGAAAACTAAGTTGTACCAAAGGTGCAAAGAAATACACAGATTTAGCCGAACATTTATAGCTATATATCGCGAATGAGTACTTTTGCTTGCTTGAGTATGCCTTGTATAAGTTGTTAGGCTTTGTTTAGTTAAAAATAACGTTAACAAAATAAAAATTAGACTCTGGTTAAGGACATAAGGTTATGGGGGCGCATAATATATTTATTTCGTCCCCATTTGTTGTCAGTGGCTTAGCAAGTGTAAATGCGTAAAAAATGTGGTTTTATTTTTACGCACCTTTATCAGAATTGGCTTAGAAGGAAGAATCCCTTAAACACACCAAGGTTTTGTCTCCATAGCACCCGCTAAAACTGGCATCCGGGGTATCTACACCCCTTCCCTCCACGGTCGCTACGGCACTGGATGTTTGTTGTTTTGTGGAAGATAACGGAGTTCATTTCTTTCTTAAAATACATATAAAAAATAACAAATTTTTTAAAAAAATATTTCCCTTTTAGAGAGAGTCCTTTCATCAACTTTGGTGGAAAAGCTTACTTTCAAATAAACTATCAAGAATAAATATAGCTAAACTCGTATCTTTCCTCACTGAAAATGAGAACCTCATAAAACAGCCACCGGACGCAACCAGTTCATCCGACTCCGACCCAGATTTCTCTCCTTCACCAAGACCTCAGACTTATGGACTAAGACCCTCTAGAGGTTCAATACATAGGACCCTAATCAGTCCTCCTACAAGTATGTAGATGCAGCGAACTTTTGGGACCTGTCTTAAAATTGTTTTTGGTTCTCGAGTCTTTCTTTTCATTTGTAAACACACATTTTTCATCGTTTTTATAATTTTCAAGTGTTTTACGTCGATGTTAAAACATTGTATGTAAACTTTTTCTTTCTTTTTTTTACCAAGTAATGTTTCTACACCCATCCAAACCGCAAACCGGAGATTTTTATCTCTGACGTCAGAGGTGTGACATAGTGTAAAGTAAAGTATATATACAGTCGACGCTTGTTATAACGACCACACATTATAAAAACCATTCCATTATAACGACCGGTGATAAAATCCCCAACTGTGTTTCACTGTGCACTGTAATTTTACTTCCGGTATAACGACCGGGTAATGTCTCGTCTAATCCCAAATATAACGTCCGAATTCAGTGGACACTCTTCCCGGTATTTTTCCCAAAAAGAACTTGTTTCTAAACGTAAATGACCTTAATCATTGTATTGCCAAGCTTCGTAGATGTAGAGTCTTCAGTGTTACAGTTAAACATTGACGGGGGGGGGATTACACCACAGCGCGGAAATTAGAATAGCATAGAATAAAAAATGTTTCAAGTGCTATTGGGACTTTAAAATGTTTGGCAAGAAAATACAGAACACTATTTATCATCTTTAACTGAAATGGAAAATTATGTTTTGCAAAAAATCACATATGCAGAAAAGACAAACAACCACTTCTGATTTTTTCTTCAAAAAATAAATGATTTGTAAGTATATAAAACCCTTTATTTTCTACTTTAAAATCTGTTTTAGAAATATATTTTTAATTGATAACATTTTATTTTTAATACAAATGATAAAAAATAATTTGAGTATTTAGTTCGAATCTCTTTGAAAATCGCCTATTTTTACGGAACTCCTGAGCGTGCATGTGTACATTTTTTAATTATATCCACTATAGAGACCACTCGTTATAAAGACCTTTTTCTGTGGGACGCAGAGGGTCGTTATAACGAGTGTCGACTGTATTTTCAAATCAATGTTTTATTTCAATTGTTGTAAAAATCGATGCATTGCACCATAAGATCTTTGCAATTGGATAGATTACAAAGTCATTCAACGTTATCATGGAAGACCCGATTATTTGCTTCTTACGAGTGCATTCAAGGGAACAATTTGGTGAGGGAGTGTGATCTCTTTCATTTTGTATGCAAGGTGCTAGAATTTAAGTATCTCTGTTCAGAGCACTGTAGAAAAATAAAAGCCAGTTGTCATAAGAATACCGAATTTCGTTGGTATGTATTTCAGAATGTAGGAAAACGAATGAAACCAAAAGAAAAACAAGTAATATATAAAAAAAAATTAAGCCAATTCCTACTTAAGTCAACAAAGAAAAATTTTATTTTAGAAATTTTTTTCTCCCATATAAAACTAAAATTAATTAATTAAATTTAATTAATGAATTAATATTTGAAAAAACTGTATTAACATCAAGTGTCATCCACTACAAGTTTTTAAAAATGCATTTGAACTTGAGTGGATGAATAAAAAGTATTTTATTAACGATTGAAAATTTGAACAAGATATATATATATAGGGAGAGTGTGAACTAATAGTAGGAATTGAAAAATGGTAGAAATGAGTATATATTACCTAAGAACCCTGTTCCTTACTTATATTAAAGTGCAAAAATTTTTAAACCTCAATCCGGGACATTCTGGAACTCGGGAGCACATCCTGCGAAGCCAACTGTTCTGGAGAGAGAAGGGAATATAGGTCATGGAATTGGAAATATAAGTAAATAAATAAAAATCCGGAAAAATGAAAAAAAGAAAGCCAATGAAAATCAAAAACAGGAAGCAGGAAGAAATGAAGAAGCATTAACAATATATTCTATTTTTACTTTTATTGCTTATTTCTTGAAATTGATTAACCAACATTTGTTTTATTAAGATAATTACATTCTATGCCTAAGAAGTTATATGTTAAGAATATGATTTCTTCAAAAACGAACTTTTAAAAAATTAAATCTCATTAATCTGTTTAAACTTTTTTTCCAATATGAGCTAATTACTTCTAAGTAAAAACTGGGACACTACGAGAAATTTTATGCAAAATAGGGATAAATGGACAAATATTAGAACTGTCTCCACTAATCCAGGATCTCTGATCAACTACATACAATTACAATTGATACATGTAGTAAAAGTTACAAAGGAGAATTTTTCAGAAACTAATATTTAAAAAAATTAAACCTAGTTTATCTTTCAACCCTCCTTTTTCAGAGCAGACGATCTTAAATACAGAAAGCTTTGAACACAATTGAAAGAAAAATAAATGAAGAGACAGAGAATCTAATTAAAAATGGGATATTTTAACGAAATTCAGGATAAACTTGGGCCAACGAGTCGAAATCCGGGACTGTTCCATCTCATCAAGGAAGTCTAGCCATTTTATTTTTATTGTACAAGGAAAAATAAAAAAGTGAAAATAAGTTGCTTCTTTCCAAAATTAAAATTGAAAGACTAAAAATAGCAAACGATCTTAAATAGAGAAAGCTTTGAACACAATTTAAAGAGAAATGAATGAAGAGAAAAAGAATCTAATTAAAAATTAGATATTTTATTGAAATTCAGGATAAACTTGGGCCAACGAGTCGTAATCCGGGACTGTTCCAGTCATCAGGAACGTCTGGTCATTTTAAGTTTATTATAAAAAGGAAGAATGAAGAACTAAAAATAAGTTGCTTCGTTCCAAAATTAAAACTAAAAGACTAAAAATAGCAAACGATCTTAAATAGAGAAAGCTTTGAATCTAATTTAAAGAGAAATAATTCTAACAAGATGAACCGCATAAATGCGCAGCTGAATGAAGTCCTTGTCATTTCCATTTCGTCCGAATATCACTAACCCCGCAAAAGGCTCTCAAAATAAAATCGTCACCTGACAACACTGCATCTTACTCTCTTACTATGATAAATATAAACAAGCGTAAAAACACGTTGACGTACATGACTTGGAGGTTATTTATAATAACATGCTTCCGGAGTTATGATTTTGGAAGAAAAAAAATCTGCAGCGGCCGAAAACATACAGACGGACAAGATATGAAAAATAAACACATACATAACACCCAGATTCAATTTGTTGATAAGCGTCCTAACGGATGTTTAGAATTTTCGAACGTTTAAGTTTACGAATGTTGTAAACAGTCTCCTTTACCGTTAATACTTGGATGGTGAAATATTTGTTTATACTAGCGGTAAAGTTTACACTTCCCTTTTTAAAATATTCTAAAACTGTCTCTTTAAAATGAAGGGATTTCATAGAACTGCTAAAGGGGGAGGGAATTTTTCACCGCAAAAGTAAAAGAAAATTCTTCTTCATGCAAAATGTTTATATAGGGTCTGTGTTTATGTATATTCGACGTCCTACACGCCATAGTTAGTTGCTCTGACATTCAGATCAGTACGGTTTGATACATGTGAGCACAACTTGCAGCATGAGGACGGTACGTGGAAGTACGTTATGTGTACGTACCAGAATGGAAAATTTCTTATTATTTTTGAGTTATTATATAAATGTGACCTATTCAGAAGAAGGAAAGAGGACTTACGGATTTTCATATTTACAAAGGTAAGATTCAAACTTTAGTTCATTTAAATTTTCCATCACAGGAGACTTATACATCGAAAGTGATTTTTTTCCGCATAAAATCAAAATGTCGATTCTTCTGTGTTTGAGCTTTCCATTTCATACTAATAAAAACAGTGGAGCAGCAGTTTTTAGCGGGGAAAATCGATCGGAACGAAAATTGATAACAAAACGTTTTTATTTCAAATTATTAATTTATTACGAAACTTCTTGGGATTATAAGACTATCAAACAAACTCAGATGCAATTTTATCCCTTCAACTCCTATTGTTTTATGACGTTGTTAGTGGAGTGCTATTTACAAGGATTTACTTAGTGTTAGTTTTAATGAGTCGTAATTTTTAAAGTTAACAAATATTTTTTCTTAAATAAGACGACAATAGACCTTTTAATTTTTTTCGAATTTATGATTTTGATTATATTGTGGGTTAGTTGACATTATAAACAAAACGGCATTTGTAATGCAATTCATATAAAATATGGTTTTTCCGAAATGGAAATACAGTAAAACCCCAGTTAGCCGAAACCCGGGTAATCCAAAATGCCTATAAAATCGTAAATACGAAAAAAAAAAAAGAAAAATCCCACAAATGCTGTACTGCACATAAATAATCGTGAAAGAGTGACTTTTTTTGCAACGATATGCCCAATTTTTTTCTTTTAAGCCTCCCCAAGAAGGTCAACGATTAATTTTAGAATTCTAAAATTAAAACTAATGGGTATTGACAATATTAATTACGATATTGTTTACCTGTGAGGCACATTGCATCCGAACTCGCCGGTGCGTATATTGCGTCGACAGAGGGTTAACTTTAACTCTATCGATACGGGACCGTCCCATACGTCCGTTCAAGCAAAAGACGATAGCCTTCCGACACGTCCGAATGTCACTCTGAACTATCCACCTACTTTCGTTAAGTGTAATTGATTTCACAACCGTTGCGCGTGCTTTCTTCGTTAGAGTGGCTCGCCCAAATGTGTTTGGGGAAGAGGGGAGTTTTCTTACAATTCGGACAATGCCAGCTGTCATTGTGGTTTTTGAGGGGGAAAGTGAATTTCCCTTATCTTTGATGGAGGAGCTCGGACGTTCCCGTGTTTTGAGGTCCCTTTCTTTCAATGGCCTTGGGAATCAGAGGGTTTAATAAAGAACAAAAGTGTAGCTTACAAAGAGAGTTTTGAATTCGTTTTAAACTCTAAACATATCAGAGTTACATACTGTAATTAGATACAAAATACAGTAGAGTCTTCCTACAACGAAGTCTCCCTACAGCGAATTTCTCCCTATAACGAAATTTTTAACCGGAATGTTAAATAACATTCAAAATATTCTCTATATAACGAAGTGGTTGTCTCCCTATAACGAATTTTTTCAGACTTTTATCTTTTCGATTTTTGTCATTTTTGAAGGAAGTTGCTAATTTCTGTGCACACTGATCGCTCACACGTGCCCGTTTCTGGAACCACTCGCATTGTTCATTCCAGCGATAACACGTAACAATAGAATGCTATGTGAAGGGTAATGCAGTTGTGGGGACCTGGGTTTCTACAGAGGGAGCAACATTTCTACGGGTCAAGATTCCAAGAATCGGGGTGGAGTGGGGAGTGGAAACAGCAAATGGATGTGACAATACGCATTTTATGTTTATCCGTACTAGTACATATTATTCTCTAAATTGGTGAATTGTCTTCACTTTTGAGCATTTTGTTTGCACAATAAAAATTAGTATAATTTTAACAAATTTATAATAAATATTACTTCATTTTTAATTGAAAGTCATAATTAAATATTTTTGAACTTATAGCACATACTAAAAGGTTTGTAACATTTACTTAAATAACTGCAAAAATCTCTAATCTCGGTATAACGAAATTTTCTCTATAGCGAATTTTTCAACTGGAACCAAGCGATTTCGTTATAGGGAGATTTTACTGCAGTAACAGACCGAAAAAATCGGCATCGAAACAGCTCACCTCCTTTAGTTCAGTTAACCGGGGTTGTGCCGTAATATAATTTTAAAATTGCTAATAAAAAAATATGTGGTGAAATAATTTTAAAATTCATTCGCTTCATAAGTCAAATCTTCAACAATAAATTAACAGTGGTCCATGGGCAGATTAGGATATTAAGTTTTTACTTGAATTTCACTTGGATAGCTTCCAGTTTCTTCCATCTTGTGGTAAGCTCATTAAAAGAGGTAAAGATCTTTACTTCAGAAAGATCCTTGAGAGGTTTGGGTTGTAATAAGGCTATATTGCCTTCTTCTGCTATTTTTGTATTTTCTCCAAAGTGGCGTAATTATAAAGAATTTTTTCCCTCTTTTAAAGAGAGAAATTATGATTCGTAATCTACGCTGAAATCCTTGCTGGTCTTTATTTATTTTTTTTCCTGTCACTGTAATGTATTTTTGCAAATACTTCACGAAACCTTGTAGTAGAAATATCTATATTTTCCCCCATGGATATTCGATATCTGGAACAGCTACCACATAACTTGAAAAGTAACTGATTAAGCACTTTTACATAAAAAGTGTGGCAACGGTTGATGAAAGAGTTTTGTTGATTTCAAGAGACAACATTTATAAATAGGTGACAGTGATTTAACGTAGTCGAAATGTTGTTTAAAGCATCCTACTTCTAAACAAGGTCATCAAGTAGAAGGAATTAACATCAGTGTGTAATAGAGGGCATAATATCAAAATTTTTATGAGGTAGCTAAAGATTACCTGCTATGAAAATATGAAATTCCTTCTATTGCCTGTTTCGGATAAAAACTGAATTAAAATTATAATTATAATTTTTGGGAGTTTTTTATGTTGTTGTTTTGTTTGATTGTGACTGAGTTTCAGTTTTGCTAATTTGGAATTCTTTATTACTGTATTTATTTATTTACCAGAAAATTCATTCGAAACTTTCGCTCATTCAACCTTCCCCTCCCCCCCACACACAAAAAAAGATTTAGTCTTTTTATTGGACTACAGAAGCTAAATCCCGTTTCACCTGACTTAGGTCAAGTTGGCCGAAGTGTAAGGCTGCCATACGTCCAGGGACTGTCACTCTATTTCGCTACTTAGTCCCGTATCACTATTTGTCCCGTTTTCTTCTTAAATTCATTATTTACAAATAAGAAACGTCGATTTGTCAACACTGAGATTCTATTCAACCAGTTTGTATATCTAAAAGATTATTTAGAAAAAAATAAATACCAAAACAAATTGCGAAGCAACTATGAAATTGAGTATGGAAGAGAAATGGTTTATTTTTTTTGCAGATACAAAGCGCATTGATCAGATGATTAATAAAGCTATACGAATACGTATTTGCCATTACAGCCAGTGGCGAATCCAGGGGGGGGGGCTATCGGGCTACAGCCCCCCCCCGGGGCCAAGTCAGAATTCTTGATTTAATTTAGCATCATTACAACAGTTTTTTCTTAATTTCTCTCTTAAAAAATAATACAAGCGTTTCAACATTGCTTTCTGGCTTGAAAGGCTCGAAAATTTTGCTACTTTTGTACTCATTCCACTTGTACTTGTAGCATTGACTCGGCCGAAGACATTTTTTTGCTAGTTTTTTCATTGTAATTTTTATTAAATTATCGAAAGTATTGTAGTGTTCTTTATGGTTCTTATTGTCAGGTGAGTCAAGTCTGTTAAGTTAAAGAGTTTTGGTTTACTTTAGCCTTGAGGTTTGACATTCATCACGACGATACAAAGTTTTTATGACCTCAGCCCCCCCCTTCCCCGACCGGAATCCTAGATTCGCCAGGTTGTCCACACACAGTGGTGCAGCGAGGCACCTGGATCATAATATATTTTTTTCGCCCCTTCCCTGTCATCATTAGCGACTTTGCTTGTGTAAACAACACCCGGGCTTTTATTTATATTTTTCTACGTATGGACCTGTATTCGGCTAAAATTTTTCTAAAAATCAGGAAATAATTATCAAATATTGCTGCAAAAGCATTATTTTTAGTGCATAAAAATAAACAGGTTGACACAAGTCTGTCCTCTGAATGTTCTTTGATGCCATTAGTAGGAGAACAGATGAGTTGCAAAATAACTAACAATTATCCACAAAATGGCAGCCAACAGCGAATATATATTATGGATAAAAATAGAATAATTGAGTAAATATAAAAATTATTCTTACATATCTAACTGCAAAGATAACCTTGAATAGATTTAATATTCATCATGGTTCTTTCTCAAGCGGAACGCCATTATTAAATATATTTCCATTAAAATTCATTCCTGTCATTGCCATTAAAAATTCTGTTATTGCTAAATTCGATTTTTTTTAATCTTGCGAAACAGCTTCATTTTCAAAGAGTCGACCACAGTTTTAATGAGCTTAATTTGTGCTTTTGATGTCATACAAATAATAGCGTCAGTCTATGAAATAAGGAAGATTGAGATTAATTTCACGCATGCGCATAAAGAAATAGTGTAAATCTGCTACTATTATATTCACGCAAACAACACTGCCACGTGCAAGAAGATAGAATTCGAACAATCCGTATGGATATTATAATAACTCTAGTGCTACTAAACAATAACAAAAGTGGAACTCTTAATTTATTATTTATTTCTTATTCTTCCTATGGCAACGTTTTTATTCTGTTTTTCATTTTTTTTTAACCATCGTGCTAGGTTTCTGATTTGGACACTTAATTTCTTTTACTTATTTCTGTTGTAAAATGTGTGTTGAAATAAAGACAAACACTAACTGTCCCCTAGACAATAAACTACCCATTTTATTCTGAATGGAGCATATTACAGAAAACAGAAGTAGGACATTGCCCAACTAGAGCCTTGTCTCGTGAATTATACGGAACAAAAAGAAACATCCGTTAATTTGTGAAGAAATGGAAGCGAATGTTGTTCGAAATTGGGATATCTGTAATCCATTTATCATGGCTTTCTTACGGCATTCACATTGCTCCATGAAGAGATTATCTTAATATTATGTCAAAAAGTGGCACATATGGGGGTTACATAAAATGGAATGTTACCGCTAATATTTTAATGTAACTATTACCATTTTAATTTAAATATAATTTTGAATGATGGTAGTATATGCGGTGTGTGTGTGGAACACAGCCTACCCATGCATTCTGTAGTTGTTATTTCATATGGCTTGATATCCCAAGTATTTTATTGCTTTTAAGTGAAATTTAAAATTATGACTTCATTAACTTATTTGTTTGTATATTGGGTTTTTTTCCTAAGAGCCGGAAATGCATTTCCAATTTATTCAAATTATAATGTTTTGAATAAAACTTTGAAGCGAAAGGTTAAAGTTACAATTGGAATGCGCTAAATATAATATAATAATAATAATAATGAAAATTCACTCTGGTGTAATGATGTTTGGAAATTTCGGAAACTCATTTTCATTTTTCTTTTTGTTCCGAATAAATTGTGGATGCTTTCGATTCTTTACAAATCAATATCTCTGTTAGGAAATTCTGCATTTTAAGCTACGAAGCTTGCATCTTTTCTAAATTGTCTCTCGTACCTTTACTCTAACTTTCGAAGCATTCTTTCTTTAAGATTTTTCCGTCATTTCTTTAAGCTAGTCACTTCACTTGACATCTATATAGCAGCTATTTAATCGGAATCGTATGACGTTGTCTATTCGACTCCCGCAGCTGATATGTAGATCTACTGATTACAAAGTATATATGCTTGTCTCTACTATGTCATCTTTATACGGTCTGTAGGTCCTCTAAGCATTCTCTTCTCGGAGAAACATCGGTGCTATGTAAGCTGTTGCTGGTACTGTACCTATAAGATGTAGGACAAGTATCAACCCTGTAAAATGGAAATGTGGTAATCTGTAAATATGTTCTTAAATGTGGTCGTCTAAATAAATGTCTCTTTTAACTTATACGATTCGTCATTTCTAAAATGCTCTATCTCATAGAAATTCCACTGCAATAAGCCAGGACGCTTTTAGCTTATTATCCAGCAGCTCTTCATAACTA
Source organism: Araneus ventricosus (assembly GCA_013235015.1). NCBI lineage: Eukaryota > Metazoa > Arthropoda > Arachnida > Araneae > Araneidae > Araneus > Araneus ventricosus. Next base: position 5,507 of record BGPR01014068.1, on the reverse strand, counting down.
GTGTTACTCAAGCTGCTTGTCTCTACTTTACGAGACTAACAAGTGATATTGGCAAACTCGCTTCCTGTGCCTAACAATCTCGCATTTTTATGAGTCAACATTTTCTATTTCCTGATTTTTAACAGGATTATTTCTACCAGTCTTTTCATGCTCTTGTAACACACGTCAAATGCAACGCGCCAATCTAATTTGGGAGTCTATTGCGCGTCTTGCAGGTGGAAAAAGTATGTGTCTTAACCGAGGCCGGCCCGAACAAAAGTGGGGCTTGGTGCAAAGTTGACTTACGAGGCCTTTAAACTAATTTCGTTCAACAAAATAATTGATTGCATTTTGCTTTTTATTACATTGCACAATTTTGTATAGCAAGGACTTAAGGAATACAAGAAAATGATTAATAATTAAATTATTTTATATGGCTGGCATTTCAATCACACAAAGAATCGTTAATAAATCAAAAACCAAAAATATTTGCTTAAAAAGCTTGTAAAATACAGTTTGGTATGAGACTTATAAGAAATAAGGTTACAATATGCGATTTTTGTTTCATTTTCTTACATGTTTTATAGCAAATTCGTTGGTGATATCATCATAATTTAGTTTTTTGGTTAGTTCAGATTTGATAGATAAAATGGATAAGGAAGCAAATCTTTTTTGATTAATGCTAGGTTTGAAATAAGTTATACGAATAATATATACGACGGTAATTGGTAAGATCTATATAATTTTGCAAAAGTTGCGAAATTTAATTAGAATTCGAATAAATTAATCTAACCCTTTCGAGACTGACGAAACATCTAAATACATTCAAATCAATTCAATTTTTTAAAAAACAGTCTTAAAAAGGTTAAAAAATATTGTAATAAACAAAATTCTACGATAAATTTTGATTTCATTAAATAAATTAATGCAATCAATTTTCGTTTTTCAAAATCAGTCAGCGGCGCGGGGCCTTATACGCTCGCACCTCAAGACCCTCCCCCTCTTGAGCCGGCCCTGGCAGTAACTGCCCAGCTTTGGAAATTGGGCAGTTATGTTTGTCAGCTATATCGACCACATATAACTGTTATCTTTTTTGGGAAAAAATCTGTAATAAAAAATAAACTAATTCAGTACATTTTATTCCTCCATAAATGCCAAAAAGTAAAAAAAAAATATTAAAAAAATAAACTCTTAAGAATCAGTGTAAATAAAGGCGACAAGTTTAATGTCTGATAGGAAGTTTGTAAAGTTTTTTATCGTAAAAAATTCTTTCAAATTTGCTTTTATGCCAACTGTCATGCAAAATCTATTCATTATTACCAGTTATTTTTTATTGCTCCAGAAATTGTGGGAAGATAAATACTATACTTCACTATCATTTGTGTTTGCATGATCATCTTTTTACAATTGATTTTGAATAATTTAATAATTGATTAATTCATTTATTTCTTTGTTATACTTTAAACTTCAAGAAGGAAGTTTTTTAGTAGAAAAATAAATCCTCAGTTATGAACGTTTCATGAAATGATAAATGATTTAATTAAAAATTAAAATTCAAGATGAAATCTTAGAATTATTTTTTCAGCATTCCTTGCACGTATTTATGGAGATTGTCTGTTGTTGAAGAATTAAAAAAATATGTAGATAAGTTAGTAACACTTTTTTTAATTATTTACCATATCATTTTATGCATATGACATGGTAAATTTATTATTATGGATACTTATGAATATTTAGCCACATAATTAAATGTTCTCATTCACTCACCCATTTATTCACCTTCTATTTTCCTACTTCACATAAAACCAGTAACTTCACATTTAAAAACGCACATTTATTTAGAAAAAGTTAGGAATCTGTATTTCGACGCAATACAATGCGTTAAGTTTTTAATCACTAATCCTATGAGAACATTATACAATTTTTCTCACTGTTGAAATAAAAATTATCGATTCTATAGAGAAATAGTAATTATTAAGCCTAAAGTGTCGATGCTTAAAATCTAGTACAATGGAGCTGATACATGCTTGAAAATGAATAGAATAAAAATAAATTGATAATTATATCCCGCTGGTTGATAATTTTTGCATTTCCATAAATAATAATCAAAATAGAATTTTTCATATACTTTCACGTCGATATCTTTTACTGATCCGATTCAATTTTGGAGTTTGATGGAGGAAAATTTATTAACAATATAAACAATATGTGATAATGTAGGTTAAAATAAATATTCTTTTCATTTTTTTTGTACGCACGCTAAATTAAGCACTTGTTTAAGGTAAAAAACTGTCTTTATAGCATACAGCCATTTTATTAAAAAATGTCGTCTGTAAATTGTTTAAGTTTTTATATCTGATAAGCTTTTTTATATGTGGCAACGCATGAAGTTATTATTTTTCTGTTTTTGAAAAAATCATCTGTTCTATTATTTACCTTTCTTAAACCTCTGTATATGAATAAGAATTTTGTTCGAAAAGGAGATGTAGATCTGGATAGAATGATTAGTTAAGAAGTTTAATTAAAGCTGCGGAAGTTTTTAAATGATTATTTTGATATTATTTTACATATTATTAGTATTTCTTCTATATTTCCGTATTTTATCTGAAATTTTGTCTGGAAGTAAAATGAGTCTTTTTCCACTTTACTTGATATCTTCCTTTACTTGCTGTCTGATATTCATATTTAATTCGTGTGAAATATTAAATGTCACCTTTCGCTTATAAATTTCCTTTTCGTAAGTCCTCTGTTTAAAAAATGAAAATAATTTTGGTGTAACATCAGGTATTTTAAAAATATAAATTATAATAGAGTGGAAATGGTAGTCAAGGTCTCTAAAATATTTTAAGTAGCTCTCAGATGATAATATTTTAATATTTGCAGGTTACTTTTACATTATTTGAGACAATTGCAACAATTGTAAAAATTTGTGTCTTTTTTATTTTAATTATTTCATCTCCTTGCTAAAACCAAATGTTTTAGTGAATTTTGATGACTTGAAATCAGTTAGTAGGATTCACAAGTGTGATGTAAAAAATGACTAAAATTATGATTTCGAGATATTATGACCTAAAAACTGAGCATTCTTTAAAAAATAATGGAAAACGTTTTTCCAATGTGGTTTTCAATTCATAACATTGTTTACAGAAAAGTAACGAAGATTTTAGATTAGGAAGCTAAAATTTTACTGAATCTTCAAATTAGCTTTTAAGGTCGCGACAAATTAGTTATTGCGAGGGAAAAAAACAGTTGAATTTCTACCGAAGAATCAAATAACTTTTTCTAACCGAAGATAAGATTACACCTGTTGATTTCACATCTTTTCTGCTCTCATTAATATAATGTTACAGAAATTCCATATATGGGATTAAACTTCTTGCCTCGTTTCCCTTGAAAATCGCATTTCAGTAACTTTGCATAGTTTGTCTGCAGGATTTATTACAGCGTTGTATCGAAATAGTAATTATCTTCATTACAAAAATAACAAAATTAGTTCACGTAACTTGACAGTAATGTATGAAAAACATGATCACATAACATCAAACATCTGACTATACATAGTCTTACGATTTGAAATGGAGTTTGATGTTACAACTTTTCTTTTCATTTGCAAAATGCTCAAGAGGTTCAAAACTTAATTCGAAACTGTGCTTTTAACTGTTTTATTGTTTTTTTAAAGCATGAATTGAAAGTATTGGACTCATTCTCAGATGCTGCATACAAAATTGAGTCAAAGAAGCCTGCTATTTTATTCTGAAAAAGTGAAAAAAAGAAAACATTTCTTGATATTAGAAAGTTAATTAGTTAATCGAATATAGTTCGTTGATCAATAGGGTCAATTCATTCTCATATGATACATGTTAAGTACGACGCTTCAATATTTGAATCTATTATTTTTGAAGGATTCTTGCTTCTACATTCTGCTACACCCTCTCGTAATGATGTCACTTATAATGTTTGGCCAAAATTATGTCGCTCACTTGCAAATTGGCATCAATAATATCGTCCAAAACTACCCAAAATTACCTATCTCATTTATATCTTATCACTGGTATTGATTTGTTTCGTAATTTTGATGTTTTCTGGTGAGAATTTCAGAAAATTTATACGACGAGACAAGTTTTAGACTATTTTGAAATTAAAATAGAAAGGCACTTTGATTGCAGGGCTATTTTTTCTAGGATTTTCCCATTCTAAAAATTGTTCATTATTAATATTAACTCCCATTTACTTTATTTGTAGCATATGTAGCAACGCGCGTGAAACGCTTGTGGGAATGAGCACTAACTAAAAGTATACCTGGGATGATAGTGGCAGCCTTCTTGTAAATCAACAATTATCAATGGATACAATATTTTCGTCCAACCTGATTGGCAAAGAGCATGTTTCAAAAATCTTTGTAACAGGCATTTTGTCTTTTTGCGCAGTTTTATAGTTTAGTGAAGAATCTAAAGTATGTAGTTGTGTGGAAGATGATTTTCGGTTGTGTGGAAGATGATTATGAACTTGGCCTAAAACTTTATTTCCACAAAACCTACGATTTTGAGAAAAGTTTCGCAATCCATCTATCTACCTTGTTGCTTTTTGACTTAAGCTGTTAGCGTACCGACAAACAGACATAATTCTAAAAAATCTTTTCGTCTAGCTCAGGGAGTTTAAAAACTCAAAATTCATCTGAATCTCGAGATGAAATTTTTGACGATTACGATATTTTCTCAATAGTAACGTGACGTTACAGTGTAGACGTAGGTAACCTTTAAGGTAAGTTATACGGATGTGCAGTGAGGTTTATCACGTGATTACTAATCCGCAGAATTTGACTTTCTAAGAAAAGGCTCAAGGTATAGATCCATTACTTTAAAGTAAAAATTACTCCTTTACAGCAGGGGTTTCCAGACTTTTTCTCTCGTGTACCCCTTGATTATTCTTTTTGTTTTCGCGCATCCCCTACTATTACATCCAACCCCCCCCCCAACTATCTACCATGTCCATCCAACTGGTACAATAAATGTAATGGTTGCGGGGGGGGGGGGGGGGCGTTCTGTCTATTCAAAGTTTTTATCAGTTACGGTTAGCTTAAGTTAGTTTAAAAGTGAAATGACTCGAATTAATAGCATTTTCTGAAATTATTTTTCATTTTACATTTTATTCAATTTTTACAAAAATATTAGTTCAGCGCCAAAGCAAATAAAGCCAGCATTGTAATTATTTTGTTTTAACTTATAAGAATAGCTAAAAATTACACTTCGTAATAATCAACTATTCAAGTGATATAGTTATTAAATAGCAAGTATTCACTTGGAGAAACAAAATTCTCCAACTTTTTTAATCCCTTATATTTCC
>BGPR01014067.1:4900-40146 GCA_013235015.1 Araneus ventricosus | reverse complement strand
AAACACATAGGATTCTGGCTGGAAATAGTTTCATGCTGCATAGGAGGGCATCCTTTACATAGGAAAACACTGTAATTCAATGTTTTAATGCAAATTAGCATTTCAGTAAAACGCACTCTAAAACCGATTTCCGCTTCGGAAAATCAGCGCTAGATTGTCGCAATTTTACCTCAAACTGTTATAGGATCTGGCTGGAAATACTTCGTTGCATAGAGTAAGTCCCTTTACATAGAAAACACTGTTATTCAAATGTTTTAATGGAAATTAGCATTTCAGTAAAAAACGCATTTTCCCAAAAACAGATTTCCGCTTGAAAACCAGCGCCAGACATGGTCGCAATTTCCGCCAAAACTACACATAGGATCTATCTGGAACGGTTTTAGTTGCATACAGGGCATCGTTTTAGCATAGCAGAACAAAGTGTTATTTAAAAAAAATTTTATGCAAATTACATTTTAGTAAATCGCATTTTCCCAAAAAAAATGATTTCCGCTTCGAAAATCAGCCAGACATGGTCGCAATTTTCGCCAAAACAACACATAGGATCTGTTGGAAATGGTTTCGTTGCATAGAGGGCATCCTTCTCACATAGGAAACAGTGTTATTTAAAATTTTATGCAAATTAGCATTTCAGTAACACGTATTTTCCCAAAACCGATTTCCGCTTCAAAATCAGTACATATGGTCGCAATATCCGCCAAAACTACATAGGATCTGGGTTGGAAATAGTTTCGTTGCATAGAGGGCATCCTTTTACATAGGAAAACAGTGTAATTTAAAATTTTACGTAAATTAGCCAGTAAAACGCATTTTCCCTAAAACCGATTGCCGAAAATCTAAAGGCGCTAGGATTATGGTCGCAAATTCCGCCAAACTTACACATAGGATCTGCTATTGGAATTAGATTCGTTGTAATGAAGGAACTGCTTCTGCCATAGAAAACACTCACATTCAAAAATTTTTTTATGCAAATTAGCATTGTAAAACCCCTTTTTACAAAAAACTGATTTTCAGCTTCGAAAATCAGTGCCAGACATGGTCGCACTATCCGCCAAAACTACACATAGGATCTGGCAGGAAATAGTTTCGTTGCATAAAGGGCATCCTGTTACATAGGAAAATAATGTTATTTAAAAATTTTTATGCAAATTAGCATTTGTAGCGCAATTTTCCCATATCCGATTTCCGCTTCGAAAAATCAGCGCCAGTATGGTCGCACTTCCGCGAACACTGTAATATAGGATCTGGCAGAAAGAAGCCTCTGCTGTATAATGGGCATCCTTTACATAGGAAAACACTGTTATTTAAAATGTTTATGCAAATTTGCATTTATGCAAAGCGTATTGTTAACAAAAAACCGATTTCCGCTTGAAATCAGCGCCAGATATGAATGCACGCCAAAACTACACACAGGGATCTGGCTAAAATATTCTGTATTGAGGGCATCCTTTACATAGAAAACACTGTTATTCAAAAAATTTTTTTTATGCAATTAGCATTTCAGTAAATTTTATTTAACAAAAACCGATTTCAGCTTCTGAAAAAATCAAAAAGCCAGATATGTCGCAATATCCGCCAAAACTACACTTAGGATCTATTGGAAATGGTTTTGCTGCATAGAGGGCATCCGTTTCATAGGAAAAAACACTGTTATTTAAAATTTTTTTATGCTATTAATACCATTTCAGTAAAAGGTATTTTCCCAAAAAACTGATTTCCGTTTCGAAAATCAGCGCCAGATTACGTGGTCGCAATTTCCGCCAAAACTACACATAGGATATGGCAGGAAATAGTTTCGTTGCATAAAGGGCATCCTTTTACATAGGAAACAGTTATTTAAAAATTTTTATGCAAATTAGTACTAGTAAAACGTACTTCCTCTATATCCGATTTCCGCTTCAGGTCCAGCGCCAGATTATGGTCGCAATTTCCGCGAACACTACACATAGGATCTGCAGAAATAGTTTTGCTGTATTAGAGGGTATCTTTACATAGGAAAATTGTTATTTAAAAAATGTTTTATGCAACTTGCATTTCAGTTAAAGCGCATGTGAATAAAAACCGATTTCCGCTTCGGAAAATCAGCGCCAGACATGGTCGCACCGCCAAACTACATAGGATCTAGCTGGAAATAGTTTCGTTACATGGAGGGGCATCCTTTTTTACATAGGAAACACTGTTATTCAAAAAATTTTTTTTTTTTATGCAAATTAGCATTTCAGTAAAGAAACGCATTTTAACAAAAAACCGATTTAAATGGAAAAAATCAGTGCCAGACATGGTCGCAATATCCGCCAAAACTACACAGGATCTGGGCGGTGGAAATAGCTCGCTGTATAAAGGGGCATCCTTACATAGGAAAACACTGTTATTCAAATGTTTTTAATGCAAATTAGCATTTCAGTAAAACGCATTTTCAAAAAAACCGATTTCCACTTCGAAAATCTGCACAAGACAAGGTCGCAATTTTCGCCAAAATTACACATAGGATCTGGCTGGAAATGGCTTCTGCTGTATGAGGGCATCCTTTACATAGAAAATAGTGTTATTTAAAAATTTTATGCAAATTAGCATTTAGTAAAACGCATTTTCCCAAACCGATTTCCGCTTCGAAAATCAGCGCCAGATATGTGACGTAATTTCCGCCAAACTACACATAGATCTGGCTGAAATAGCTCTGCTGTGCTAGAGGGAACTTACACAGGGAAAACACCGTTATTTAAAAATGTTTCATGCAAATTTCATTAAAGCGCATGTTAACAAAATACCGATTTTCGATTCAAAATCAGCGCCAGACATTACTCTACCTCCGCCAAACCACATATTGTGGACGTCTGCTGGAAATACTGTTGTATAGAGGCATCCTTTACATAGAAAACACTGTTATCTAAAATGTTTTAATGCAAATTAGCATTTCAGTAAAACGTATTTCCTTTCCTTAAAAAAACAGATTTCCGCTTCGAAACCAGCGCCAGAAGGGTCGCAATTTCCGCCAAAACTACACACAGGATCTGGCTGGAAACGGCTGCTGCATACAGGGCATCGTTTTACATAGCAGAACAGTGTTATTTAAAAAACATTTTATGCAAATTAGCATTTTAGGTAATCGCATTTTATAGTCAAAAAAAAAGATTTCCGCTTGAAAATCAGCGCACGATATGGTCAATATCCGCCAAAACTACACAGGATCTGGCTGGAAATAGTTTCGTTGCATAGAGGGTATACTGTTACATAGAAAACAGCGGTCTAAAAAATTTTATGCAAATTAGCTTTTCAGTAAAACGCATTTTCCCAAAACCGATTTCCGCTTCGAAAATCAGCACGAGACATGGTCGCAATTCCCGCCAAACAAATACAGGATCTGGTTGGAAATGGTTTCGCTGTATTAGAGGGCATCCTTTTTAGCATAGGAAAACACTGTTATTTAAAAAAATGTTTCTTGAAGTGCAAATTTGTACTTTCAGCAAAGCGCATGTTACCCAAAACCCATTTCCAGCTTCTGGTAACCGTGAAGACATGGTCGCAATGATCCGCCAAAACTACGCTTTTAGGATCTAGCTGGAAATGGCGAGCTCGCTACAGAGGCAACTGCTCTCATAGGAAAAACACTGTTATTTAAAATTTTTACGCAAATTACCATTTCAGTAAAGGCATTTTCCCAAAATGATTTCCGCCGAAAATCAGCGCCAGACATGGTCGCAATTTCCGCCAAAACTACACATAGGATCTGGCTGGAAATGGCTTCGTTGCATAGAGGGCATCCTTTTACATAGGAAAACAGTGTTATTTTAAAAAAATTTTATGCAAATTAGCATTTCAGTAAAACGCATTTTCCCAAAACCGATTTCCGCTTCGAAAATCAGCGCCAGACATGGTCGCAATTTCCCAAGCAAAACTACACATAGGATCTTGCTGGAAATAGTTTCTTGTTGCATGAGAGAACTTTACAGAAAACACTGTTATTTAAAAAATGTCGGCGCAAATTTGTACTTCAGTAAAGCGCATACACCAAAAAAACCGATTTTCGCCGGAAAATCCGCGCCAGACATGGTCGCAATATCCGCCAAACCACACATAGGCAGGATCCTGGAAATACTTTCGTTGCATAGAGGGCATCCTTTCACAAAGGAAAACAGTATGATGAAAAATTCTTATTCAAATCTGCATTTCAGTAAAACGCATTTTCCCAAAAAACCGATTTCCACTTCGAAAATCAGCGCCAGATATGGTCGCAATTTCCGCCAAACTACAAGCACATAGGATCTTGGCTGGAAATGGCTTCGCTTGTAGAGGGCATCCTTTACATAGATACCACTGTTATTCAAATGTTTTTAATGCAAATTATCATTTCAGTAAAACGTATTTTCCCAAATCCGATTTCCACTGAAAATCAGCACCGCTTTCTCTCAGACATGGTCTCACTTTCGCCAAAAAAAACAATATAGATCTGGCTGGAAATGGCTTGTTGCATAGAAGGCATCCTTTTTGCTATAGGAAACAGTGCTGTTTAAAAATTTTTTTGCAATGAACATTTCAGTAAAACGCATTTTTCAAAACCGATTTCCGCTTGAAATCAGCGCGAGACATGGTCGCAATTTCCGCCAAAAGACCACAATAGGATCCGGGCTGGAAATACTTTCTTTGCATAGAGGCATCCTTTACAAAGGAGAACAGTAATTTAAAAAAATTTTTTTATGCAACTAGTATTTCAGTGAAACACATTTTCCCAAAACCCCATTTCCGCTTCAAAAATCCGCGCCAGACATGGTCGCAATATCCGCCAAAACTACACATAGGATCCGGCTGGAAATACTTTCGTTGCATAGAGGGCATCCTTTTACAAAGGAGAACAGTGTAATTTAAAAATTTTTTATGCAAATTAGCTTTTCAGTAAAACGCATTTTCCCCAAAACCTCTATTTCCATTTGAAAATCAAGGGCAAGAGACATGCATCGTACCCTGCCAAACAAATACATATAGGATCCGGCTGAAATACTTTGCTGTATAGAGGGCATCCTGTTACATAAGAAATAATGTTTAAAAATTCTTATAAATTAGTTATTTTAGTAAAACAATACTTCATATCCACTTCCGCTTCTGAAAAATCATGCCAGATATATGTACTTCGCGAACACTTACATAGGTCTGGCAGGAAATAGTTCTGTTGCATGAGGGCATCCTTTCATTAGGAAAACACTGTTTTAAAAATATTTTATGCAAATTTGCATTTCAGCAAAGCGGATGTTAACAAAACTGGTTTCGCTTGAAAGCTCTCGAAGGCCAGATTATGGTCGCAATTTCCGCCAAAACTACATAGATCTGGCTGGAAATAGTTTCGTTACATGGAGGGCATCCTTTACATAGGAAAACACCTGTTATTCAAAAAAATTTTTTTATGCAAATTAGTATTTATAAAACGTATTTAACAAAACCGATTTCAGCTTCAAAAATCAGTGCCAGACATGCATCGCAACATCCGCCAAACTACACTTAGGATCTAGCTGAAATACTCTGCTGCACAGAGGGCATCTGTTTCATAGGAAAACACTATTATTTAAAATTTTATGCAAATACCATTTCAGTGAAAGGCATTTTTCCCAAAAACTGATTTCCGCTTAGAAATAAAGGCCAGACATACGTACTTCCTGCCAAACTACACATAGATCTGGCAGGAAATAGTTTCGTTGCATAAAGGGCATCCTTTTACATAGTAAAACACTGTTATTCAAATGTTTTTAATGCAAATTAGCATTTCAGTAAAACGCATTTTCAAAAAAACCGATTTCCACTTCGAAAATCTGCACAAGACAAGGTCGCAATTTTCGCCAAAATTACACATAGGATCTGGCTGGAAATGGCTTCGTTGCATAGAGGGCATCCTTTTACATAGGAAAACAGTGTTATTTAAAAAAAATTTTATGCAAATTAGCATTTCAGTAAAACCTAATTTTATATCATCCGATTTCCGCTTGAAACCACAGATATGGTCGCCATTTCCCAAGAACACTAGCACATAGGATCTGGTGGAAATAGTTTCAAGGTATAGAGGGTACCTTTTACATAGGAAAACACTGTTATTTATAAATGTTTTATGCAAATTTACATTTCAGCAAAAGTATTGTGAACAAAAAACCGATTTGGAAAATCAGCGCCAGACATGGTCGCAATTTCCGCCAAAACTACACATAGGATCTGGCTGGAAATAGTTTCGTTGCATGGAGGGCATCCGTTTACATGAAAACACTGTTATTCAAAAAAATTTTTTATGCAAATTAGCATTTCAGTAAAACGCATTTTAACAAAAACCGATTTCAGCTTCGAAAATCAGTGCTGCATATGGTCGCAATATCCGCCAAAACTACACATAGGATCCGGGTGTGGAAATAGTTCTTGCTGCATGGGGCACATCCTTTACATAGGAGCACTGTTATTCAAATGTTTTAATGCAAATTAGCATTTCAGTAAAACGCATTTTCAAAAAAACCGATTTCCACTTCTGCACCACAAGACAAGGTGGCAATTTTCGCCAAAATTAGACACAGGACTGGGTGAGAATACTGCTGCATAGAGGGCATCCCCTCATTAGGAAAAACAGCCATTTATTTAAAAATTTTATGCAATCAGATTCCAGTAAACGTTAATCGTTAATTTCAAAACCGGATTTGCATTCTGAAAAAATCAGGCGTGACATACGCACTTTCCCATGAACACTCACACATAGATCCGGGCAGGAAACTAGTTTTGCTCGCTTAGAGGGCATCCTCTTTTGTGGAAAACACCGTTATCTTAAAATCGTTTTATGCAACTCAGACAATCAGAAAGCTGACATTGCCAACAAAAAACCGATTTCCGCTCGAAAATCAGCCAGATTACACCTGTCACTGGCCAAAACCAAGCACATAGGATCCATGGGAAAGGTATTCCGTCGCAAGTAAGAGGCTCCTCGTTGCTATTAGGAAAACAATTTATTTAAAAATTTTTACCAAATATTATATTCTCAGTAAAAAGCATTCCATTATCCGACCGTTTCGCTTCGAAAATCAGCAAGCAGATATTATCGCAATTTCCGCCGAACCTACAATAGGATGGGCGGAAAATAGTTTTGCTGCATAGAGGGCATCCCATTTTAATAAAAAATGTTATTTAAAAAAATGTCTTAGCACCACGGTGATTTCAGCAAGAGCGCTGTTAACAAAACCGATTTCCGCTTCGAAAACTCAAGCGCCAGACATGGTCGCAATTTCCCAAAACACACATAGGATCTGGTTGAAATGTTTGCTGATAGAGGGCATCCTGTTAGCATAGAAAAATGTTATTTGGTAAAAATCTTATGCAAATCTAGCCATCTTAAAATGCATTTTCCCATAATCCGATTCCGCTTTGAAAAATCAGGCCAGACATGGTCGCACTTCCGGGCCAGAACACATACACAGGATCCGGCGGAGAGCCAGTTTCGCTGCATAGAGGGCTCCCTTTACATAAACTGTTATTTAAATTTGCAAGTATTTAGCATTCATGCAAAGCGATCGTGAACAAAACCGATTCGCCGAAAAGTGCCAGAGACTACTCCGCCAAACCACTACACAGATCCATGGTGGAAATACGATCCGCGCTGAGGGGTCAGACTAGAGAAAACACGTATTACAAAAATTCTTATGCAAATTAGCATTTCTAGTAAAAAACGCATTCTTCAAAACCGATTTCCGCTTGAAAAAATCAGGCCAGATGGTCGCACATCCGGGCCAAACCACATGGATCGGCATTGAAATAGTTTGTTGCAAAGGGCATCCTTTACATAGGAAAATACTGTTATTCAAAATGTTTTAATGTAAATTATCACTAGTAAAACGCATTTTCAAAAAACTGATTTCCACTGAAAATCTGGGTGAATAAGACATATCGCACTTTCTACAAATTACAATATAGGATCTGGCTGAAATGGCTGTTGCATAGAGGTATCCTTACATAGAAAAACAGTGTTTATTTAAAATTTTAAGTAAATTAGTATCAGTAAAACGTATTTTCCTTAAACCGATTTCGCTTGAAAATCATGCTTGAATATGGTCGCAATTTCCACAAAACTACACATAGATCTGGCTTGGAAATAGTTTTGCTGCATGAGGGCATCCTTACATAGGAAAACACTTGTTATTCTCAAATGTTTTAATGTAAATTTAGTATCAGTAAAACGAGTTTTCCAAAACTATTTCCATCGAAAATCAGCACCAGACATCGTCGCAATTTTCGCCAGTACCATACATAGATCTGGCTGAAATGGCTCGCTTGCATAGAGGCATCCTTTACATAGGGAAAACAGTGTTGTTTAAAAAATTTTTTTGCAAATTAGCATTTGTAAAACGTATTTTTCAAAAAAACGATTGAAAAATCAGCGCCAGATGGTCGCAATTTCCAAACTACATAGGATCTCTGGCTGAAATAGTTTCAAGGTATAGAGTACATCCTTACATAGAAAACACTGTTATTCAAAAATTTTTATGCAAATTGACATTTTGTGCAAACCGCATTTTAACAAAACTGATTGCTTTAAAAATCAGTGCCAGACATGACCTACCAAACTATAATTGGATCACAAAATGGTTTCTACATGGAGGGCATCCTTTATAGAGTTTCAGGATATTTAAAAAAATTTATGCAAATTAGCAATAGTAAAACACATTTTTCCTTAAAAAACCGATTTCCGCTTCAAAAAATCCGCGCCAGACATGGTCGCAAGATCCGCCAAAACTACAATATAGGGATCCAATGGAAAATACTTTCGTTTAGATAGAGGGCATCCTTTTACAAAGGAAAATTGTGTAATTTAAAATTTTTTTATGGAAATAGTTTTTTCATAAAACGATTTTCCCAAAAACCGATTTCCGCTTGAAAATCAGTACAAATATATTACGGTCGCAATTCCGCCAAACAAATATATCTGTTGGAAATGGTTTTCACATAGATACATCCTGTTATAGAAAATAATGTTATTTACTAATTTTATGCAAATTAGCATTTCAGTAAAAAAAAACGCAATTTCATATCCGATTTCCGCTTTAAAATCAGCGCCAGATTATCGCAATTTCGCCAAACTATGATTCAGCTGGAAATAGTTTGTATAGAGGGGCATCCTTTTTTACAGGAAAACACTATTATTCCAAAAAAATTTTATGCGCAAATTGAAGATTTCAGTAAAACGTACTTTTAACAAAACCGACTTAAATGAAAATCAGTGCCAGATCGTGGTCGCACTCCGCCAAACTACGCCATAGGATCTGGCAGGAAATAGTTCTTACTGCATAAAGCAGAACTTTACATATTAAAATCATATTCAAATTGCTACGCAAATTAGTATTTCAGTAAACGTACTTTTCAAAAAACCGATTTTACCAGTAAATCTGCATTACAATGCAATTTTCACAAAATTACAATATAGGATTCATTGAAATGGCTTGCTGCATAGAGGGCATCCTTTACATAAGAAAACAGCATTAAAAAATTTTTTTGCACTATATTTCAGTAAACGGTTTCCATATCCGATTTCCTGATCTGAAATCAGAGCCAGACATGGTCGCAATTTCCGCGAACATCACACATGGGGATTCGTAAGGTTTTGTTGCATAGATGGCATCCTTTTACATAGGAAAACACTGTTATTTAAAAATGTTTTAAGTAAATTCTACCAGCAAAGGCATGTGGAACAAAAAAAAACCGATTTCCGCTTTCTGAAAATCAGCTGTATATACGTAATTTCCGCCAAACAACACATAGGATCTGGGTTGGAAATGGTTTAAGGTATAGAGGGCATCCTGTTACATAGAAATAATATTTTAAAAAAATTTTATTAAATTATATTTCTAGTAAATGCAATTTCCCCTATATCCGATTTTACTTGAAAATCACAGACATGGTCGCATTTCATGAACACTAAGCATTATAGGATCTGCAGGAAGAAGTTTCTGCTTGCATAGAGGTATCCTTATACATAGAAAAACACTCATATTCCAAATGCTTTTAATGTAAATTATCATTTCAGTAAACGCATTTCAAAACTGATTTCCCACTTGAAAACGGTATAGTATAAGGCCGCAATTTTCGCCAAATACAGATCCATTGGAATGGCTTCATGTATAGAGGGCATCCTTTACAAGAAAACAGTAAGACAAAAAAATTTTATAAACTAGCATTTCAGTACAACGCATTCTAAAACCGATTTCGCTTCTGGTAAATCATGCCAGACATGGTCGCCATTTCCGCCAAACTACACATAGATCTGGCTGGAAATAGTTGTTGCATAGAGGGGAATCCTTTTACATAGGAAAAACACTTATATTTAAAATGTTTTATGCAAATTTGCATTTCAAACCGTATTTTACAAAAAATCGATTTCCGCTTGGTAAATCAAAAGCAGATATATGATCGCAATTTCCGCCAAAACTACACTTAGGATCGGGCTGCAAATGGTTTCTGCTGCATAGAGGCATCCTTTACATAGGAAAACATGATATTTAAAAAATTTTTATGCAAATTAGCATTCTAAACACATTTTTCCCTAAAACTGATTTCGCTTCTAAAAAATCTGCTAGATATACGTAATTTCCGCCAAACTACATAGGATTCATGGAAATAGTTTTACATAGAGGGTATCCTTTTACATAGGAAACACTGTTGTTCAAATGTTTTAATGTAAATAGTATTTCAGTAAAACGTATTTCTCCTAAACTGATTTCCACTTCGAAAATCGTACCAGACATCGTCGGCCTTTCGCCAAATTACATAGGATCTGGCTGGAAAATGGCTTCTGCTGGGTATAGAGGCATCCTTAAGAGAAAATAGTGTTGTTTTAAAATTTTTTTTGCAAATTAGTACTAGTAAAACGTACTTTTTTTCAAAAAAACCGATTTCCGCTTGAAAATCAGCGATATGGTCGTAATTCGCCAAAAAACCACAATTATAGACCGGCTTGGAAATAGTCTTCGTTGCATAGAGTACATCCTTTTACTTACATAGGAAAACACTAGTTATTCAAAATTTACGGCGTAAATTTGACATTTCAGTAAACCGCATTTTAAACAAAAATCGATTTCGTCTTCTGGAAAACTAGTGCTAGACATGATCGTAATTTCCGCCAAACTACACTTTAGGATCAGCTGCAATGGTTTTGCTGTTAGAGGGCATCCTTTGCTAGAAAACAGTGATATTTAAAAAATTTATAAATTAGTATTTCTAAAGTAAAACACATTTTCCCAAAACCGATTTTGCTTCAAAAAATCCGCGCCAGATATGTCGCAATATCCGCCAAAACTAATATAGATCCGCTGAAATACTTTCGTTTATAGAGGGCATCCTTTACAGCGCTGAAAACAGTGTAATTGCAATTTTATGGAAATTAGCTTTTCAGTAAAATGCATTTTCTCCTTAAAACCGATTTCGCTTTGAACCATGAGACATGGTCGTACCCCGCCAAACAACACATAGGATCTGGCTTGAAATGGTTCTGCTGCATAGAGGGGTATTCTGTTTACAGGGAAAATAATGTTATACAGACAATTTACAATAAATTAGCATTTTAGTAAAACGTAATTTCCCATATCTGATTTCCGCTTCTGAAAATCAGCCAGATTACATTCTACTCCGCCAAACTACAGGATCATTGGAAATAGTTCTGTTCCATAGAGGGTCCTTTTTACATAGGAAACACTGAAACACCTTAAAAATTTTTTATGCAACAGCATTTCAGTAAAACGTGTGATTTTAACAAAACGATTCTCTAATGGAAAATCAGTGCCAGATTGTGTATCGCAATTTCCGCCAAAACTACACATATGGATCTGGTGAATAGTTTTGCTGTACAAAGCATCCTTTTTTACATAATAAAACACTGTTATTCAAATGTTTTAATGTAAATTTAGCATTTCAGTAAAACGCATTTTCAAAAAAAAACCTCATTCTCTAATTTCTGAAAATCTGTATAAGACAAGGTCGCAATTTTCGCCAAATTACACATAATCCAGCTTGAAATACTGCTGTATGAGGGTAATCCTTACATAAGAAAAAAACAGGTTATTTAAAAAAATTTTTTTTGCAAATTGAATTGTATTAACATGTAACCTGAACCAGCGATCGATGGCGGAAATTGCGAGTATGTCTGGTGTTGATTTTCGAAGCGGAAATCGGTTTTTTTGAAAATGCTTTTTTCTGAAATACTAATTTCCATAAATAATTTTTAAATAACACTTTTTTCCTATGTAAAAGAATGCCTTCTATGCAACGAAACCATTTCAGCCAGATCCTATGTGTAGTTTTGCGGAAATTGCGACCATGTCTGGCGCTGATTTTCGAAGTGGAAATCGGGTTTTGGGAAAATGCGTTTTTCTGAAATGCTAATTTGCATAAATAATTTTTAAATAACACTGTTTTCCTATGTAAAAGGTTGCCCTCTATGCAACGAAACCATTTCCAGCCAGATCCTATGTGTAGTTTTGGCGGAAATTGCGAGTATGTCTGAATTTGATTTTCGATGCGGAAATCGGTTTTTTTGAAAATGCGTTTTTCTGAAATGTTAATTTGCATTAAAATTTTTAAATAACACTGTTTTCCTATGTAAAAGGACTCGCTCTATGCAACGAAACCATTTCCAGTCAGATCCTATGTGTAGTTTTGGCGGAAATTGCGGGTATGTCTGGAGTTGATTTTCGAAGCGGAAATCGGCCAACACACACACATTCTCTTTTATTATTAGTAGAGATATTTTATATTTAATTACATTTTTGAAAACATTTCTGAACTAGTTTGATAAGGAAATTTCCGTTAATACAAAAAGAGAAACTCAGTGCTTGAACAAGAAACCTTTTGTTTACCAAGCTATCGTCCGAACCTTATTTTTGACAATATGGAACTTCCAAAAAAGGAGGAGTCACCGAATTTGGGCCTGTCCCTAGATTGGAGTGGTGTGTTGTAACAATATAAATGTCGTGCACGGAATCGTTTTTAAGTGACAGCTTTACGTGGTTATAATTAAAAAGAACTGTTTAGATTTAAACATCGTCAATTACATATTTTAAGAAAGGATTAATATCCTTCGCGCTGTTATAAATTTGCATCGAAATACGTTATTATATCCTACGATAGAAATCTTCTTTGAATGTATTTAACTATAATAATTTTAATTAAGTATGTTAAAGAAAATATTAGGGGAATTATGTTGTTTGTTTTTCTGATAAAACTATTGGTATTTAATATATTTTGGTATTTGATAATAGTTGTTATTTAAAAACATTGTATTTGCACCAGTCACTTTCGATTTAATATTTTCATTGTTTTTTAGTTTTCTTTTTCCATGAGAAAATTTTCTGTCTAACAGCACAGTAATTTTCTCGAATAATGATTAGTTTATAAATAACTATCTAAATAATTACGACGATTTCAAATAAAGACAGAATTTTTCATGTTGATAAGTAAAATCTATTTTAAACTGAACTATATTAGGGAAAGTGTTCTAAAATTTTTCGTGCACTATGGAAATATTATACATGATACTCTTATTAAACTTTATTGCCCCTCTGTGTACTGAATGCATTGATATAAAATGTATACATAAATGTATCACCAAATAGTGATAGCTGCCTGTCCTGCTTTTGAAAAAACAACAATTTTTCTTCAATATTTTTATGAAGAAATTTAAATATAAAAAGACTCTTTTTACGAAGTTTGTGAATTCTGCAGATTATGATTCTGGAGCAATCTTTTCGACAAACGATTTGCGAACCCTACAAGGCATGTTATCTGACGCGAGAGGCTATCTAACCTTACAATGGGAGAGGCAAATAAGCAATACGGTCTAGGAGATGCTATTAAAAATCGGATGTTTTTTTCGCGGGTCACTTTCCATGAGTCACAGCCACACACGACCGGAATCACAGCTACCAGGAAAAAATTCCCGAGATTTTGCTTCTGGGTTATGATTCAGCTTATCCTCCCCCCACACACACCACCACCTAAGGGGTTCCTACAGGTTCTCGAGATCCGAGTTCAAGTCGGGAAATTCTCGAATTACCCTGCGGAAAGTGGTTAACCAAAGGATTGAAGTCAGCATTGTTTATGACACTTCTTTGAACTAGGAAAATTTCTATTCGTTGAAGGATTGTCCAGATAGCATGTAAGTTTGCAGCAAGTTTGATTTTGGCTTGTCATGGCAAAATTCGACGCGTCAAACTTGAATCGAACATGTAGCAATTTCGATGTGATAAATAGCGCCACCTCCTTTGCAAATCAAACTTGCTGCAATTTTGCAAAACAAGCTTCCTGCAAAGATAGCACAATAAAGAGATAATTATCTTTGTCTCTGTTTTAAAAAACATCCTATTTTTAATAGCTTCTCCTAGACCGTAATTCTTTTTTATTAATTCAATAAATCAATGATAATTTGTGAAAAAATAACTTTTTTATAAAAAAATTTTTGAAACATTTTCCATATTTTTACTAAATATATCACTCTCACTTTAAAAAAAACTATATCGCCTTTTTCTTAATGTTGAAATTTTAACGTTTATAAACAAAATTAAATCTAAAAAACAGTCAGTGTTTGTTGAACAATAATAACTATTTTGTCCCATTTTAAAGTAATTACTTTTGAACTCTAATTTCATAATTTATTCTACTAGCAAAACGTAGTTATTAGCGAAAATCGCTCTCTCTTTGACTTCAAATCATATTCTCAACTCAAAAGATTAATGAAATCCAGAAAATAGTTAAAAATAAATCGTATACGAATCGAATCGAACGATGTATTAGCGAAATCTATCTTCTCCTCTCAGAGTCCAACTGGCTCAATGGTTAGCGTCTCCGCTTCGGAACCGGGAGGTTGCGAGTTCTATCCCGGGTTGTGTTTCGTACTCTGTTTTTGCTATAATTTGCAATATGTTTGCACGGCAAGCTTGTGGCAAGCTTGCTGCAGGTTCGTTTCATGGTGACTTCGGAGCTTTCGTTAACTTGCTGCAAGCTTACTGAAAGCTTGCACTCTTGTCATGGCAAATTTGTGGCAAGCTTGCTGCAAACTAAAATTGCTATCTGGGTGATTAATGCCTAGGACAAATCTAAATCAGAACATTCTAGTTTTATTAATTTGTTTCAGAAAGCATAACATTTCTTTCTCCGCAGATATTGAGAAAGCATTCTTATACATTGGCATAATGGAAAATAAAAGAGACTTTCTGCGACAAAGACACTGATAATGAGATAAATTGGTATAGAATGACTCGCGTACCATTGGGAGTTACTTGCAGTCACTTTATTTACTGTAATAATTAGACATCTCATTAAAAAATTTAAGCAAAACTCTTAAGTTTATGAAATGCTCGACAGTTTTGTTTACGTTGACGTTTTACTTTTCAGTGAGGATACTTTGGAAAAGGAACATCAACTCTCCACTGATACAATTAATGTTTCCGCGAAGCAGGAATGAATCTAAGACAGTTTTAGACTAACTCAAGAGAGTTGAAAATATTTGATTAGAAAATAACGCTATTTTTTAAATTGACAATGATGAAATGAAAGTTCTTGGATTAGTTTGGAATAATAAGTACTATATTTTAAAATCATTTATATTTTTATCATTTTAGCTACTGAAAACTAGGAATAACAAAAAAGCAATAGTGTTCGGGGAAAACTTGCTGATTTTTTAACTAACTTTTTAAATTTTGTTGTCTACCTCCTATACTCCTGTTCTTTTAGATGTCTATAAATTTTTGGACACACACCCCCCTTTTCCACCAAATCGCCGCCACTTCAAATTTTGATGAGTAAGATTTTTGTAGAGAAGTATGCGATTGCAAGGTGCTGCTGCACAACGGAGAACGTGTTTGTCCAAAATCTCTCATAGACATGTTAACATTTATCCCTTCGTAAGGCGAAGATGTTTCTGCATATCTTCGACTTGAGACTTCGATACGTTAAGCGATATCAACATCGAATGCTATGCTCGTTTAGAGAACGGAAATTCGTCTTGATTAAGGATTCTATTAAGCAATGCAACCTTTAAAACTTAAAACAAAACTATATTTTCAAAAATTTAAAACCGCATGCTAATAAGCAAATCGATTGTACAGAATTGGAAATATGAAAACAACTTTCTGCAGTCACTTTTTCCAGGAAAATTATATCGATCGTTAAACATCACAAGAAGGGGGGAGGTATGAACCAAGTCCAAACGCCCACGTTTTCAAATTTAATCCCCACTAGCCACATCACCCCACAGTGTTTACTTCGCGCTGATTGGTGCCCTCATCTACCCTATTCTCTACTTCCGAGTTTTCTGTAGCCGCCAACAGATGGCGGTACTCATGCAGGTGTCATGAAACAAGAGCAGACAGAATATACGAGACTCACTTCCCTTACGTAACTGGTTTCTCTTTTAGGGGACAACAGCCTTTGTTGCTTAAAATCCCATAACTCTTTCATTCAAATTCAAACTGGTTTCTCGCCATTTAATTTCAAATGAAGGTCATCTGTTTCTTATGAGTCCGAATTCGCCGGAAATTTATGTTTATAATTAACAGAAATTTCCGAGTTGTTCAAACAAAATCGGTTACTAGAATGATAACATTTGGAACTTATTTTGTAGAGATGAAAATTTCGCAGTTCACCAATCAAAAATATGCTAGAAAAGCCATCTAACAATAATGAGAAGAAAAGCCCATAAGAATTTTGTATTTCTGATTTATTGCTCGCATTTCGATTGATGTTTTCTTTCATTTTAGACTAACAATATATTATTCAACAATATATATATATCCGGCAATAAAGAATAAAATCATTTCTGAAGTATTTCGACATGCTTTAAATCGCACTGAACTGGTTTCTTAAAGCAAGCATCTTTGTATTTAAAGCAAGAAACTCGCATGTGATACAGTCAGCTTGAATGCACCCCAGATAGCACGTAAGTTTGCAGCAAGTTTGATTTTGACTTGTCATGGCAAAATTTGACGCGTCAAACTTGAATCGAACTTGTAGCAAGTTCGATGTGACAAATAGCGCCACCTCCTTTGCAAATCAAACTTGCTGCAATTTTGCAAAACAAGCTTCCTGCAAAGATAGCACAATAAAGAGATAATTATCTTTGTCTCTGTTTTAAAAAAACATCCGATTTTTAATAGCATCTCCTAGACCGTAATTCTTTTTTATTAATTCAATAAATCAATGATAATTTGTGAAAAAAATAACTTTTTTATAAAAAAAAATTTTGAAGCGTTTTCCATCTTTTTACTAAATATATCACTCTCACTTTAAAGAAAACTATATCGCCTTTTTCTTAATGTTGAAATTTTAACGTTTATAAACAAAATTAAACCTAAAAAACAGTCAGTGTTTGTTGAACAATAATAACTAGACATTTATTTGTCCCATTTTAAAGTAATTACTTTTGAACTCTAATTTCATAATTTATTCTACTAGCAAAACGTAGTTATTAGCGAAAATTGCTCTCTCTTTGACTTCAAATCATATTCTCAACTCAAAAAATTAATGAAATCCAGAAAATAGTTAAAAATAAATCGTATACGAATGGAATCGAACGATGTATTAGCGAAATCTATCTTCCTCTCTCAGCGTTCAACTGGGTCAATGGTTAGCGTCTCCGCTTCGGAACCGGAAGGTCGCGAGCTCTATCCCGGGTTGTGTTTCGTTCGGAGCTTTCGTTAACTTGCTGCAAGCTTGCACTCTTGTCATGACAAATTTGTGGCAAGCTTGCTGCAAACTAAAATTGCTATCTGGGACGTAGCCAAGAATTTTAGTAAAGACTCAGTTATATATTTTTAAAAATTCTAGGTCTGTCTGGATTTTCCGCAGACCTACCATTTTTTCTCCGGATTCCTCGATTGATAGCTGTACTGACTCTGCAAGTGTGGCCAAAACAAAATAAAGATGGGGTGTCTCATCTTATTTTTATAAGCTGTCTTTGCCAGAAAACATTTCAAACTTGGATTTTCCGTGTTTTATAGTCGCATTGAAGAGGACCTCCGTTACTGAAGGTTACACAAATGCGCGTAGCTCTGCAGAAGTCTGAACAACAACAAGCCTCTCTCCGTTTCAACAGTATTAGGAGGGGTTTGAAAAGAGGCGCCATTTCTTGCCTCCCAGATCCCTGGATATATTGTCGTTATTAAGGAGCTTCGCTCCCTATTTGCACAAGTTGCTGTACAGAATTGTTACCAATATCGTACATATATCGTAAAGTATCTTATGCTTTACGGTTCAACCAATTGTGGCCTGCTGGATGATTTGAAACAGTTTACAGCAGATTTAACAACGCTGCAAAATCCTATTGAATACTTGGCAAGAGACCTTTTGGGTACCTGGATCGGAACTCATTGTGTGTTGGGGCAAACCAAGATTTCACCGAAATCTCTGCTAAATTTAATTAATGTTTCACCTTTTAAAAAAATAAAACTACTCCAGATGTGAATTCACTAG
This sequence comes from Araneus ventricosus, assembly GCA_013235015.1. Classification (NCBI taxonomy): domain Eukaryota; kingdom Metazoa; phylum Arthropoda; class Arachnida; order Araneae; family Araneidae; genus Araneus; species Araneus ventricosus. The sequence continues at coordinate 21,681 of BGPR01014067.1, read as the reverse complement.
AGTTAAGTATGCATACTTCTGAGTCCCTGACTCGACAGAAAGTAGTTTGAATCAAAAAATAACTCCTTTACAAAACTGAAAATAGACATTTATTTTACAAACGCATTATCCGTGAATTTCTACATCGGAACTACTTTAGTAGACAATGCCAGGTTCAGAACTCTTAAAACAAAAATATAAATACAGCGATGCATGCTTTACCACTGCTGTCAATTGTGTGAAGCCAGCATTGTGCTCACTGGAAACTTAAGTAACCTGCAAAGAAACTGAAATTATTAATCTCTTGATACCAAAGGAAATTCATAGCTCGCATGATTTCATAGGAAATAATGACTGCTTAAATATCGCTAGACTAAGAAGTAACTTGCTATTCCTTAAGTGTGAAATGTATGGAAATGAATAAAAAAGGAAAAATCGGCCGATATAAATTTTAAAACATAACTAGCCGCTCTCACCCTATCTCCCGGTGGGTTCGCGGCTAGCGAAAACTTTGCTCAGCACTGCTCCTGCCATCTTACTGCCTCACGACTCTCGGCCATTACTTTTTCAGTTTTAAATACTGCATGAAGATCTGTGAAACAGACTATAAAACCATAGTAGATTTCACATTCTTTCTAGACAACAGCTTCCTTAAAAATTATAAAATCTTTGAATAAGCACCGGGAATTGTAATTTTTGTACAATTTTCTCACGAATTTCGGCAGGAAAGTCTACAAATCTATAAATAAATTGCCCTAAATAAACAGTTTCCATTACCTACACAATACTTTTGACACGCTATTTTGATGGAAATGTAGGGTTTATTGATGAAAACAAAAAGTCATCTAAAAAAAAAATATTCATTCCAAAAAAAACTTTATTCCGTAACGCTGTATTTACTAACGCTGCATCCCATAAAAGTTATTTAACAACTAATTTTCCTGTTACCAATCTAATAAAAATAAATTTAGAAAAGAAACAAAATCGTTTAGTATTAATACTAAATTATTTTAACTAAAACAAAGATAACAATATTTCTAGAGATGTCTTAACAAAATCGCCTGTTATTAAAACTAAATTAAGTTCTACTAAAAAAAAATGATGCCATCATTTTTTTATAATGTGGAGATGCTACAGAGCTGTATATAAATGAAAAATACTATTTCAGTTTTTGAAGCTCAGAATTAATTTCGTATTATTCTTTAATAACTCTCCGTTATTTCCGTTAATATATTCTGTTTATTTTGCAATATCTCTCAAAAACGAAAGATGCTGGGGGACAGAAGACAATTAATGACATATCTAAATAACTCTCCGTTATTTCCGTTAATATATTCTGTTTATTTCTCAATATCTCTCAAAAATGAAGGATGCTGGGGGACAGAAGACAATTAATGACATATCTAAACGTCATAAGCTTCCATATGAAATAAAAATTATGTAAATCGGTCCATTGCTTGAGGCTGGAGACCTCTGTCTATGTTTTCCCCCATAGAGAATGTTCAGTGGGGAAGTGTTTTTTCGATTTCTCGCGAAAATGGAAGGGGTGGGGGGCAGACGATCCTTGATGATATGTTTAGACGTCATGCGCTTACATAAGAAATGAAATTGTTGAAATAGGTCTAGTGGTGGGGGTGAGGAACTCTGTCATAGTTTCCTGCTCCTCACTTATCCAGTAATTAAAGCATTACAAAAAATCTTACTCTTTTTTAAATAGGAAATTTTTATTCTGAAATGACTTGGCACTTCAAATACCTTTAGCGAATCACGTTAAATTTCAGAAACATAAAAAATGCACGTAAGTTTGCAGTTGAACAAAAGAGGAAGAGAGTTGAATCTTATTCATAAGGCAAGGCATTTTCCCATTCCATTCAACATAGGTCAAAAAATCAATTTTAGTTTAATATATAACATTTATATATAGTATAATTATATATTTAACACTTATAACATTTTGAAGCTAGTGGCGAAAAGGAGAGCTGACGCTTGACCGTTCAGAGCCTGAGAGAAGATTTCATTTTGAGATGACTTTTTAAGATGTCGGATCAATGTACAACATATTGCAATACATTTTTTTTTATCTAAGAAAATATACGCTAAAATAGTTGCTACGGACAATAACACTCTAATTTATTTCAGATTTTCACTTTAGGAATTTTTGCAATAATCAGGAAAGACATTTTAAATTCAAATTCTATTGAATGTTGATTCGCGTTTCTTTCTAAACGAATTTCCAAGCAAATTTTCTAAGCTTTTTATTCTGTTTTAACTCGAGAGTTTTCACAATTTGATATTTGTACACATGCTGATCTGTTGCAGGCATTATAGCATCCGTTGGGGTAATTGGGGACGAATCTTGAAGACTCTCTATTTTCTTCTCCTTAATAGGAGAGTATGCGATGGAGAAGAGGCCTGTATTTTTTGTGAGTGCATAAACATATACTGCAGGGCTCACTGAATTATACTTCCTTTCGAGAATAATTTATTTATTAATTAACCTCATTTTAAGAGCGTTCTTATTTTACCCCGAATTGCTCCCAATCACCCCAGAGACTACGGGGTAATTGGAAACACGTATTTCGGCTTCAGATCACAGTAACGAATTGATTTGAAGGGAACATTTTTTAAAATAATTAGAAACTACTGTCTATTGCCTCAAAATGCATTTAACTGCATTTTCCTAGTTATCACAAAATACTGTTTTTTGAATGCTTCTCACCAAAAATATCTTCTATTTCATGGAGTTTCGCACATAAATTATTATAACTATTTATTACCTTCAATTTGGTGTGATTTATACTCAATCTAACTCAAATTCTGCCAGGAAAAGTTGAGAAATGAATCTTTATAGAAACAGAAATAACTGAATATTATGACACACTAGGAGGAAGTAGGTAAAACTTAAAAAATCACACATAAAAATTAATAGAAAAAATAATCCAATTAAGTAGTAGAAAGTAGATTTTCCACTTGAAATCGAACGTTCTATTCACTATTCTGCCAATTTTTCTTTGACATTTTCATTACCTGTAAACCGAATAATTCTTTCCTACAATCCATTTCATAGAATGTAGTTTATAATTGATTCTCGGAAATAGCAAACTAGTCATTCACCACGGAATCAAATTTTGATTTAGCCAAATTGGTGGCTCTCAAATCTGTCATATCATATTCACCACCGTCAACTTCTTGAATCCAGCAGACGTACGAAAAATGTACCGTCATTCTGGCACCACCAACCATACTGATTAAAACAAACATATTTGTTGAAAAATCAACCATGGATGATTTTTCAATACTTCCTCCATTTCCGCAGTCTCCGTTTCTTGTTGAAAAGAGCCAAAATCTTCATCTGAAAATTCCTCCATCAATATCACGTTTACTTCTTTTTCGTCATCAGTTTCTTATTTTATTCCATATTTGAAGTTAAAAGGCTTCATATCATTATTAGCAAAGAACTTTCATACGTAAAAAGTAATATGTATGCTGATCAAATGGTAAATTGCTTTAAAATGTCAGTTGTTGATTCGACATGAAACAGTGAAATTTACTGACAGGACAATATGCTTAGGACAGGACAATAAATTTTTTCTATAAAATAATAAATTATTCCAAATACATAAAAAATATAGGCTTTTGTTACATTAGAAGCCTGTTCCCAATTATCCCGCATTAAAAATTGTCAGGGGTAATTAAGAAAGCTAACCTGTTCCTTAAATGAAATCCAAAAAAAGAATAATGAAGTTTCCTCGTAATCTTTATATCCTGTAGATACAAGAAATATATAAATTAGCAACTCAGCATGCATATAACCGGCGTATAGAACGAAAAATGAAACTTAAGAAATTTTGATTTCGCTTTTCTAAATACGGTTGTAATTAAAGGTAACAAACGTTACCAAATAACATTGACAAAAGTAGGAAAGTGTTTTGCTTCTTCCTCTAGAGTGTCTTAACTAAAGTACAAGTGAATAATTTAACAAGATATATGAAAAATTAAAATTTGCACTAAACAGAAAGGTATATTGTTATTACTGTTGTTTACTTCTTCTGGTTCTTCTGTATTTTCTTTTTTGTATAATTAAAATACCTTAACTAAAGTACATGCTTTTCAGTTCGCTCTGTTCTCACCGTTCCCAATTACTACTTGTTCCCAATTTCTCCGCCTGATAAGGAAGGTAAAGTTCTCTCTGAGTCTGTTTCTTTCTATGAGTGTTTCGGTGTAAGTTGAAAGACTAAATAGGATAATGTTGTTGTCACGTAACTTATTCTGAAATTTAAAAATGGAAAAACACAAAAAATGCGCAATTATCGAATTTTAATAACTTCTAAAAAGTTTCATAATTTTAATTAAATATATAAAATATCCAAATAACAAGAAACTTTCTAGAATAGTCTGTTTCGAGGCCCAGATACTTAAAAAAGTTTTCCATTGGCAAAATTATAATATTACTAATCGATTTGTTTCATTTATACAAGGGGGAATGCGGGGACATTGATACACTTTTTTTTGGAAAGCTAAAAAATCATTTTATCAACGGTAATGATTAGAACTAATACACTATATTTATACATTTGTTAATCTAATATAGAATTTCAGTCGAGTGTTGGTCATAAATGACGTAATAAAATACTTATTACGCTTTTTTAATAAAAATGGATTTGTATCAATCTGCCCCATACTAGGGGTACATTGATACACACGGCAATATCGAAAATAATACTGATTAATATGTATGGGATCAAAGCAAAATTTGTTTTCTTTCAGTAGACTTTATATTCGAAATCAGGATTTCAAAGTTTAAAAAATAACAAGCATATTTTAATACAAATTCAACATTTTTAATGAGACTGGAAAAATTACACAATAATGCCCCAGAAAATAATTATCTCTACAAGTAATAAAGGAAAATGTGTGTATGTGCGTAAAAATACTTTGGAGGGAGGGAATGTGCGCCTCGAAGCCGTTTCTCGAAATTTTAATAATCAAAAATTAAGGGAAACAATCGTGTTCTTCCTCGATGACTTACGGAAACAATATAGCACAAAAATAAATTTCACACCATCTGAAAATGCAAAAAATTATTCTTTCGATGATATTCATTAAGTTTCCGTACAATTTTTTTTTCCAATTTTAATAAATTCGTAAAAAATATTTTAAACTTAATTTTCAACAATACTTTTCATTTTTGCAATGAAATTCAAACTGTTTTCATTGTTTAAAAAATACTTAATTGCATGTTTCTCTTAGATAGTTCATTTTTATATTTTTTCAATTTCTGAAGATGATTTTGCAAAGTAGCTGCTGATGCGTACATTGATGTTGACTGTAAAGCTCACAGATGATGCGTATCAATCTGCCCCAACAGACTTTTTTTCTTAAAACAAGTTGTCACGCAAAACTAACGCCAAGCAACCTCAAAACTTTATATAGTTCAAAAAAATAAATGTTTTTTACTACCTTTGGATTAGAGTCCCTGGCAGGAAAAAGGAATTAAAGAAATCTCACAACACGTACTTAGAGTGAAATTCACTTAGACGAGAAGATTACCGGTTTGATTCATTTGTAAATTAACTTTTGACTGAACATGGCCGAAAAATATACCGTGTGCTAAGGGGGATCTATATGAGGGGATGTGAACATCTTGAGCCATTCCAATCATCAAAATTTATGAACTGTATCAATGTTTCCGCGTTTCAATCTACCCCTACTCCCCCATACATAATATTTTCTAATCATTTTCGAGAACATAAAAATTACACCTACATTTTACAATATACTAAAAATTGGATAGCATTTGAAAAGCAAGATTTAAATATGATTCTTATTTCACTCAAAAAATGTAAGCATTTCGAGTCCGTGTTTTTAAACATTCTAAAAAATACTTTGCTGTCGCATTTTAAAAATCACTTTTATAGTTGCTCATTTATTTAACCGCCTCACAAGAGGGTATTCACGAGGATGGGGACATTCAAGCTTTATATAGTTCATTTTCGCGCGACTTTTGCCAGCCGTCTTGATCTATATCCCAATGGCAATGGAGCGAGAAATCGTTTTCAGCCAGAATAAAGAAAGACGTCATGAATTAAATCATTCAATAAAACGAGTTGAATAGCAATTTAAAAACTCCATTTTTTTCTTCTTTTACAATAACCGAACCTAAAAATATTTAAGAACAAAAATAGGGTCGCGACATTTTTCTTTACTTCCTTAACAAAGGTCAGGAGTGCGAAACCTTGATCCGATGGAAATTCTCTCGGACGAGTTTTCTTGAAAATAAAAATGAGGAAACAATTTTACTCTCAGCCTTCTACTTTCCCATGGGTGAAACACCCCATTCCTGCAGAACTTCCGGAAGAAGCGGCGCCCAAGGACACTTCTCCTTCTTGATTAAGTAAATCAAAGGAAGAAAGCCAACTAGCCCTTTTCAGGGCTTATGCGGAAGGCTACCCACCAACAGGACCTGAGCCAGAAACCAAACACAGACGTGATGTAGATCGAAGGTTGCTTACACCAGTGCCAAAAATCAGGTAACAAAGTATCCCATTTCTTAATTAATTATCCATTCCTTTTATCTTCCTTAAATTCTTTTTTCCTTTTTTATTGTATGCATGTGAGAGTGAAAGGATGAATGCATGAAGTGAACGGAAGCGAATAACTGAGACATTTAATTGGACGAAACTAATAATATTTTTCCCCTACAGCACTAATAATAATTCATTTCAGGTACCAGTAAAAAATTATGTTAAACTCATCCTTTTAGCCAGGTGTATAGGTGACAAGTATTATGTGCTGGAGATTGTGAACCACTGAGTTCGTGTGCTCCGTAAAAAGCAATCATCGCTGGTGTGTGCAGAACTTCTCGCCGGTCATCTTGCTAGGAGCACCCGGCGCGGCGCGCATGCTCACGCCGTCGTAAGGCTCTTCCGAGGAGCCATTTCCGAAATCAATAGGAGAGATTCAATCACGTCTTTCTCGAATCTCCGACGGAAACCCCATGGCAAATCCTAAGAGGAAATCTAGAAGAAGGAGCAGCGGATCGGAAGATGGGGAGAAATCCCCACTTTCGGGTAAGATGGATTTCTTTTCGTTTGAAAAAGGCGGCAAAGCCGGCTGACGCAGGAGAATCCTGGCTCATGGAGTCTTCGGTGAAGAGGCGACGCAGTTGAAACTCTGCGCTTAAAAATGCGAAATTCATTGAAGATTTTTCTTTTAGGGTTGTGATGTACCCTTTTTTATTTCTTATTAAGAAAAGTATTTTCTATTTCTGATTTGATTCTTGTTGTATAAATACGTCCGAACCCTTGTACCCTCCATGGCTGTTTTATTTTACGCGGCAATGCGTTCATTCAAAGAAGAAATAAATTTTTCTCAGTTTTTAAAATGCTTTCGAGACATTACATGTGAATTTTATTACTTATTTTGAAGTTTTATTGTAACAGTTGTTGTATTCAAAGTTCTGCATACCACTTATTTATTATAATTACGTACTTACTTGTTCAGCAAGTAATTCAATTTTTAAAATTTTAATTATTGTCACCTTATTTATTCTAATCGCTTACCTTTATTTTTTCGTTGCGTATTATTTGTTAAAAGTGTTAAATATTGAAAATGAATTCTTCTGCCATTTTCAGCTTACAAAATGTTTTCTCTTGCTGAACTCATTTTTAGAACTAAATCTGAGTTTGGTTTTTTGGATAAATTGAGTTTTTATGGTATCCTGTGAGCTTCGAAGTAGTCAAGTTTCGTTGCACTCAAACTAAATATCAATTACTTTGTCTTTTGATTAAATCGCAAGTAACGGCCTTTTCAAATATTTGTATATAATAATATTTAAAATGCGTATATTCATGCGTCCAATTTGGACGTCGCTGAATTGACAGAGACATCAATTCCTGTTTTTATTCCCACTTCTCGGCTTTTCAGAAAGATGAAAGATAAGCCAGCCCTTTTCTTTGCCTGGTCCTGGGGTTGAGCTGCATTTGCAGTTGAATTGCTGTTCGAGTTGCGTTGGGATAGGCTGAACTCATTTTTCGTAATCCGTGTTTTGACTTAATTAATCTTTTTATAAAAGAATGGGCTTTTATATAACCTATTAAGTTGCGACTTGATGAGAATAAGTGCGAGTGAAATGATTCAACGAGAGATATTAAAAACTAAACTTTGCATCGAACAGAACGGCGCACGAATGCAGCGACTTCCAATGAAACACAAAAGAGAGATACTCTAATATATACAAATAAGTAAATTACGGAAGAAGTAAACAGTATCAAAAACGATATACCTTTTGAGCGCAACGCAGCAGCATCCAGTGATTGCGTTAACAATATTGCCTAAAATCAACTAACCAATTAAGATACAATCAAACAATAAAAATCACGCTTCAATAAAAATTATAACACATTAAGATTAAACAAATAAAATGAAAAAAATGAAAGGAAACTCGAATGGCGAACTTTTTCAAAGTGCCAGTCGCCATCAGCGTTCTAAAATGGATAAATTTTCTGTGAAGGGAATGACTTAATAGTCAAATAATATTCCCTCTGTGGCCTGAATTTATCCAATAATTAAAATAATGTAATAAAACACTTTCTCCAGTTTATTGTTCTCAACTTACAGTTTTTACATTCTCTGTAATTATGGTCGAATTAATTTGTTAATATTAACCATAATGTAATTAATGTTTGACCTGTAGAGACGTTACGAACTTTTGGTCCCTAAAAATAAGTGCACGTATTTCCTTTCTTTTGAATGCAATAGGACCAATGCGTCCCTGGCTTCTGGTCATCAGGGAACATCTAACTGAACCTACGAATAAAACGTTAAATGTAACCTTCAAATAATGCGCGATTTTCAGGTACCCTTATGGACGATGCATTATTCGTAAGTAGTGTAGCAAGGGATTAAACGTTATTTACTGCTATTTTACATTCTATTATTTTACATATTTGTGTGTTCTAGATAATAGCACACTTTGTAATGATCTTGGAGATTAATTATCAGTTAATTCGCTAATTTAATTAAACTGATTCAATACGATCGGTGGCAACTGGTAATGATTTTGAGAAAACAAATTCTTATCCTACTTTTGAGCATTTGACACACATATGTAATTCATTTTATTTATAACTAGCTGCCTTCGGTGACCAGCTTGTTAGCCGCGAATATGATTTCAATTGAATCTTGTGTCATTTTATACTCATGGCTACTTTAACAACGTAATTATAAACTTCAGATTCTGGTCGTGTGCCTTGCACCTCTTCTGTTCATTGTCTATATAAATTTCCCTAATAGAGTCAAATAACTGACCATGCCATGCCATGTAACATATAATTGCACGTTACCGGCGCAACCTTTACTTCCAAAATATGCATTCGATTGCAACATTAAAATGGCGCAGCACATTTTATGGCCAACAGCATTTTAGCTGAATTAAAACATGCTGAAAAAAGAATGAAAACATAGCAACCATAACCATTCAGATTATCAGATATGTTTCCTAATATACGTAATATCTCAGAGAGCCTTGTTTGCAGATTCCATAAAGATCTTGAAGAAATAAAATATGAAAGAAAAATGTAATAAGATATTACCTCAAATTTCAACAAATATTTTTTTAATGAAAGAGAAACAAGCAATTAAATATTTGTTTAAACAATTAAAACGGTTTGAATTGCGTTGCAACAATGAAAAGCATTGTTGTAAATTTTGGCAAAAATATTTTTTAAAGGCTACTAAAATTAGAGAAATAAATTGTACGCCAACGTGATTGATATCATTGAAAAGGTAAGTCTTTGCACTTTCAGATGCAGTGAAAATTATTTTTGTGCTATAATCTGTTCGGAAGTCACTGAGGAAAAAACGCCAACATTTCGCTTAATTTTTGATTAATTAAAATTTCAAAGAAAAGGGGTTCCGAGGTGCACATTCCCACCCTCCAAAGTATGTCTGTGCCAAATTTCGTAGCTCTAGGTCAAGTGGTCTGCCCTGTAGAGAGCTAACACACACACACACATTCTCCTTTATTATTAGTAAAGATAATGAATTATAAATTAAATTCTAATAAGTTAAACATAACTGAAATAATGAAACAAATTCTTTTTATTGCGCTACTGATAGTAACCTTTAAAACTGCTTTTATTCATTTTAATGTAGAACACTTGTAATTATCAGAAAGAAGTAGGGCGGGATAAGAGTTATTTTAATTTTGTCTGAAAATAAACTATGTTTGGGAAAAGGAAAAAAAATGGTTTCACACCTGTCACCCTTCGACTCCGAGGCCTAAGCCTTACTATTAGGCAACCTCGACCACATTTTCACTTTGAAGGATTGTGTCTGAGTTTTGTATAATTTTAAATTTTATTATTTTGCATCATTTTCAATAAACATAGATTATTGTTTAGACAGAGAGAATGAATGAATTATTTTGATTCATTACCAAGTATACTAGAGTGTCGTGTTATTTATCAATGGAAATGTTCAAATGTTTCGAGTTTATACTCTTGTATTAATATATTATGATTGGTTAAAACAAAGTAATCTAGAACCACCTTTCTTGAATCATGGAATAATCTGAACAAATTTCAGAACGAGCTGAACTTGGTATCAACCTTCTATTTCGATGCTTTGATTTTTCTTCAAACTTTGATAGTTTTTGAGTGGATGAGTGTGTAATGTGTGTGTAAAGTGGATGAATTTATAAAAAATCTTAGTTGATAGTCCAGCTAACGAAGTATTTGAAAAAGAAACATTAAATCATATAATTTTGAAAATGGGTACACATGTTCGAGGGGTTTCTGATGAACATACCAAAAGTCCCCGGTCCTGGGGAGTGAGATCTTGCCGTGCCGCCATCTTGGATTTCATCCCTCCTTTTTGTAGTGTTTCTTTAATATCTCGAAAAGTATTCAGTTTTCAAATTACAATTGATTTAACAAATTAAAGAGCGTAAAATTCCTTAGAAATAAATGTTTTTATTTTTCTTCTAGCTTTTGTTTCCGCTATAATGGGTCTCAAAGTTTGTCGCCATCTTGGATTTCATCACCCCTTTTTAATTTCTCTCGAAATCCGTTCAATTTTCAAATTACATGTAGTAAGAAAATTAAAGAGTTTGAAATTCCCTACAAACGCATAACTGTGTAAATACCTAACGAATTTTGGCAAGTTATCGCTTGAAAAAATTCATATTAACCGGCCGTACAGTGTTTTTAAGTCTAACCAAAATATAATTTAATAAGAGCTAACTCTCGTAATTTTCAAAATGATAATTTTGTGGAGAGTAAAAGTTTTTTCGGTTTTATCTTAGGCACTTGTATAATGAAATTCAAAATTCACACACAATCACATAACAAAAAGTACCAATCTGTAGCTGTCGCAAAGAAATATCTCATTTCACGAAACCTATGAAATAAAATAGAAATCACAGCATTCAAATGAGGTTGAGGTGAAAAAATTATTTAAAAAATATAGTGGAATTAAACTTTCAATTGATGAAATTCTGCTTTGGTGTTATATAATCAATGTACCAAAGAACGAAAACATTGTTTTTTCCAGTTCAAATAGATTTAGTTAACAATGTCTTTAAAATATTTGAAGAAACTGTGGAAATCTAGGAAAAGATGACGGGAGACCGCTAACATACAAGAGGCGGAAGCTTTTAATATTCATTATATATATAATCTTTAGAACGCACTACAACGTTGATAAAATTTTTACAAAATAAAAAAAAAATTAATGCAAAAATAGTAAGTTAAAATACGGAAAGATAATATTACTACGATGAAAAAATATCGGGAATGCTGTCATGGAACAAAGAATATAAATTTATTGGTGAATATTTATTGTTGTTTGGTCCTGTTGCTTGTTTAAATGGAAATTTCGAAAATCAAAACCCATCTGCTTGTCTCTCTATATTTAAAACAGGTTTACGAACAACAAGCATACAAATAAATGAATCCATTCTTATGCTAATGAGAGGATATTAAGGGTCTTTTCGAAGTACTCTAGTACCTCCTCATGACTCGTAGTTGATAGAAACCTGAAACCCACTAACACTTTAATTTGTGATTTCAGTCATATAAGACCCCTTTAGAGCATCCTCGCGTCCGTCAGTTCAAACTTCCAAAGAAATTATAATACAATGCCCTGCGTGTGAGGAGATGCCCCTCCATCAGAAGATTAAATAGAGTGTTGCGAGTGCCACACTGGTGGCCGAGTGCCTTAATAATTTCTTAATTTTTACGTCTCCCCAACATATCCTAAAGTTCTTAACACAAATAACACTGGTTTACAATGGTTCCGTAACAGCGGTCAAATTATAATTTTTATTACTAATTCCGATAGTTATTTAAATATCTGCAAGTAAAAATGTACTATTTTTGTTTTAGGATATCAGAACATGGCACCATCCACTTATTTTTTACGATTTTCACAATCTTCCCGGAGTCTCCCGGAAAACCTTTCTTCTGGGAACTCTAGTCCAGTCAAATTGTCATAAATGGTTACATTAATTAGGGTAGTTCCGATTTTTTGATATGTTGTATGGGTTGGTACAGTGTTGAAAAATCCAAGTTTTCCAATTCCCACCACCACCGCGGGCGCCGCCATCTTGAAAAAACCGCTCAATTTTTGGACTTTTCCCTGTTTTTACAAAATATCTCCGAAAGTATTGGTCTGACAAAAAAAACTCGTTTGCACTTTTATTAAATTAGAGAACATTGTCTACAATTTGAGACAAAAATGAAATTTGTAGCTCTTATACTTCCCGAGATATACCTCTTTGAAGTTTGAGAATTTTTTTCGAAAATGTAAAAATTACAGATTTTTGGTCAGTGATTGCTTGATAGCAAGTAAATGGTGAATCCTACACTAAAATTTGACATAATAATTATAGTAGAGGTAAATAGCTCAAGTTTAAGACCAAGCTTATTCTTCTAGCTCGTTTAGACTAAAAGATACAATCTTTTGAATATTTGTGTAGTTTTTTAGGAAAACACGTGATAACTTAATACTGACAAAATCAATGTATTTATTAAAAAACAAAAAAGGTCCATAGATTGCTAAGTTTGTATATCACATATATTCAGTGGAGTGCCCACTCGATGGACCCTTGGAATGATACATCTCCAAAACATTTGTTTTGAAATTGAAAAATTCTGTGATGTAAAATTAACATCATCAGAACATGTTGACACGAGGCCTTCTCGAATAGCCCGGGATAATAAAGATGCAGCAAAGCTCTCTCAGTGGCTTTCTGAACACAATCCATTCCCTAAAATTGATGTGATAATGTCAATAGATTGAGGAATTGTGGGAGGTAATGAAGTAAACTGCCATTTGTCAGAAGAGATTGGGAGAGATATGATTTCTAAAATGATGGGGGAAAATTCGAAAATGTGAAATTCAAACGGAAGGGCAAAGTAGTGACACTTGCTTCTATTAACAGTTTCGTCAAAATTTGTAACATCAGCATTGTTGTGGATCCCCATATACTTTTTCACAGATTATGCATAGCAAAGCAGTCAGATAACGATTTAAAAGCATTTTTCAAATTCGAACTGTCACCTTTTCATATCTTGTTATTCACAGGAGAAAGCATGCGTAAGGGAACAAAATCTTCATTATATACATCATTCTCGCCCATTACAGAGGATGTAAAACCTGAAGGATCCCAGTATGTCGTGGTTGATGGTGGTCATTTACTGCACAAAATTGTGTGGCGACAACAAGCCACATTTGGAGCAATAGGTGACAGATATGTTCAATACTTGAATAATAAATACGGTCAAGATATAGCAGTAATGTTTGATGGTTTCCCTGATGATGACAAAAAGAGCACCAAAAATTGTGAACGACTTCGACGGGCAGCCCATTTTTCTCCTAATGTAATGCTTCATGAAGAAACAGTGTTACAATATACAAAAGAAAAGCTCCTTGCAAATGAATGTAATAAGAAACGTTTTATCGAACTGCTCAAGAAGGCTTTGCAAAAAGCTAATATCTGCGTGCAGCAGGCAGTTGAAGATGCTAACCTCACGATTGTGAACACTGCCATTTCTGTTGCTCTTCAATATGACTATGTGCGTGTAGTTGGTGAGGACATTGACCTTCTAGTTCTCCTAACTGCATTGGCATCGACACACAGTAATGTTTTTTTCCAAAAGTGTGGAAGAGGGAAAACGCCAGATAGTTATTACTCAACCACATCATTTAATCATAAATTCTCGAATGAACTTTTGTTTATTTATGCTATCAGTGGTTTCGATATCACATCAGCACTGTTTGGCCAAGGTAAAAACAAATTTATTAGTTTATCTTTGAAACATGAAGAACTTTTGAATAGAGCAGCAACATTTCTTAATCCTCAAGCCACAACAGAGCAAGTAACAGAAGCAGGGGGAAATATTCTTGTTGCTTTGTATGGGGGAGATCCAGCAACTCAAAACCTTGATGAACTATGGTACCACTCATTTGTTAAAGCTGCAGCTAAAACTAAATTTAACCTCGCTAGATTGCCACCAACTACCGATGCTGCTCAACTTCATGCCATGAGAAGTTACCACCATGTGCAAACATGGTTGGGAAACGAAAAAGATCCCTTGAAATGGGTCTGGATGCACACTCCATCAAGCCTCTTCCCTAAGAAATCAGAGAAGGATCCAGCACCAGAGTCCCTCCTTCAATGCATTTCCTGTACTTGCAAAAAAGGTTGCACGAATGCATGTGGATGCAGGAACGCAGGTCTGCATTGTTCTTTACTATGCAAACATTGCATTGGACGGTCTTGCGAAAATCCAATACCAGTCATTTTAGACAACGAGTCTGAAGAGGGAGATGCTCCAGCACCAATTGACATGGTTGATGAACAATTGGAGTGTGAAGACATTGAATTGTAAATAGTGTAATGTAACCATTCGAGTTTTTTTGTTACAATTTGACTGGACTACTCTGCCTATTGGCAGTCTTGTTTAGTAGTCCCGTAACTCTACATTATCCGTTTATTTCTAGTATTCCAGTAAAGAGACGTTTTTTGGTTAGTAGGGTTGAGTGTTTGTAGTTACAATATATGTTGAAAATGGCAAGTTTTCATAGATCTTGCAATACTCAGACCGATAGGTTTTGCATGTTTGTGGATGTGTGTGTGGATATTAAAATCACAAGGTAGACATTTAACACAAGAAGTGAATGAGGCTTATTTTCTGTATTTTGGTTGCAAATTTAGCGATCAAGAAAAACCTTGGGATCCTCATGTGTGTTACGTAAGTTAACAATTGGACTCTTATTCACTAAATGAAAGGGAAAAGAAGTTCTATGCCATTTGCTGTCCTTATGGAGTGGAGGGGATCATGGTTACTTCTGTCTTATGAACACAGAAGGATATTCAAACGGAAGAGATTGGAACTAATAATGCGAAATGTACCCCTCTCGTTGAACACGAAAATATTCTTTTTCCTTCACTTAACATTAAATAAGGACTGATTAAAAATTTTGTGAAGGCCATGGACAAAGAAGGTGGAGGATTTAAACATTTAAGAGGACGTTTCCCCCAATTAAGTGGATCCAAACTAAAAGAGGACACTTTTGTTGGAACCCAAATTAGAAAATTAATTTGCGATTCTGTTTCTGAAAGTAAGCTTAATAAAGAAGAATTAGCAGTTTGGAAATCGTTTGTAAAGTTGATGAAATGGTAAAAGAAAGATGATAATTATGTAATCCTAATAGAAGAATTTTTCTTAAGTTCTACCAACCCTTGGGCTGCCGAATGTCACTCAAAATACACTTCTTGCATTCACATTTAGACTTCTATGCAAAAAAATCTTGGGATGATAAGCGACGAACAATGAGAAAATTCCATCTAGACATTAGGAGTCTGGAAATCCGTTATCAAAGTCACCGGGATCCAGCAATGACGGGTGGCTACTGCTGCTTCCTTAAGACAGAAGATTTGACACCACATAGAAAGAAAAAAGTAATAATATTTAATTGTATTTAGTAAATGTTTAATGTTTTACCCAGTCTAAAATATATGTATAATCTCAATTACATCAGAATTCTCTAGTAATTTAATGATATTGATAATGATAAATCACGCGTTCTAAATGCTTTTGTCTGTTTTTTCAGTACTCGTAAAAAGTCTTAACAAAAACACTGTACGTGTTACAGCTTTTTTACATTTATTTTTGGATTCTACGCTGTATAATTAGTTGAAAACATTTAATTTCATTTCTGTTAGACGAAAAAAGTTTATTTTGTAGACTAGTGTAATGATATAATTTTAATGTTTAACAATTTTGGCCAACTTATTCGAATATTTCCCCACTGTGAGATGGAATAAATTTATTTATTTAATTAGAAACCGCGTGGAATAGCTAAAAGCTTCGGAATTGCTCCCAATATGATGTAATGGGCGGACCATGCTTCAAGGATTCCTGGGACTGCAGCAAAATCTGTAAAACTGGTTTTCCCTGGCTAAAGGTTTTGTAGCAGAAAAGTCAAGATAGGTTATATCTGATCCGATGTCGATACGCGTGCTCTCTTTGCACCGTGTGTCAATGAACATTGTTGTCTGCACTGTAAAAAATTTCATCGCAAAATTACGGGCAGTGACCAGCAGCCCAGGGTCCGTCCACTGCCCGTTAAAATACATTTTGCCCGTAAAACATTCTGACCGTGATTTTATGAATGTGGCCGTAATTTCCTGGCCACTGACCGTAAATTTGGAAGTTGACCGTATAAAAGTTCCCGTTACTTCCTGGCCAGTGCCCGTAATTTTGGAAGCTCACCGTATAAAAGTGCCCGTGATT